>BQNB010006358.1:950-97888 GCA_026074375.1 Tanacetum coccineum | reverse complement strand
GTATGATAAAAATTAAGAAAACTATTTTTTACTACTTTTTATAATAAAAATCTATTTTATAAAACTAATTTAAAAAGCTAAAAATCAAAATAAAAATCTAAAAGTGGTAAAAATGGTTTTAATGCTTGTAAACTTAAAAGTATTTATTGTAAATCTAAAGACTATTTTTTTGTAATTTTCTGAAAACTTTTTCTATTTGTTTATGACTTTTTAAAATTTTAACCTTCGATAAATAAATAAAAATAACAAATAAGTATGAAAAATTCTAAAAAAAACAGTAAATGTCCTAAATGATGCAAGGTATCTAAGAAAAATAAGATGGTGATACCAGCTTATCAAATAAGCCCGTAATAAGCTTAAACAAGCTACGGCTTATTAAAAGTTTAAGGGCTCAAAAAGGTGTTAAGTATTTGATTGTGCAAATCTATACCGGATGAGCTATTGTAGCACAATGGTCGAGTATGTAGGGGTGTGGGACGTTTGGTTGAGAGGGTTGAGGTCCCAGGTTCGAGCCCTGGCTCACTTGGGACTTCCCCTTTCCCAAACGTTTTTGAATGCCATTTTTTTACAACTTTTTTAAGGACATAAAAATAAGCACTTTTTGAAAAGACACTATTTTTATAAATCACGAATAAGCACAGCAATAAGCTCTAAAGGGGACAGATTAAGCTTAATTACTCTAAGTCCTAAAAACTAACTGTTTGCATTTTTTAAGGAGAATAAGCAAATGAAAATGACAAATAAGCTAAAACAGACAATAAGCTATGTCTAAAAAGAACATAAGAACAAAAATAAGCACAAATGATAAGCTAGATAGACAGAAAAGCTAAAATAGGCTTAAAAACACTTAAAATTTATACTAGAAGGGAAATAAGCTCAAATAAGCAAATGGCAAAACCAAATAAGCTAAGATGGGTTTATACTAACCTAATAAGCTAAGCTAAACCTAAATAAGCAATAACAATAAGCAGATAAGCTAAAATAAGCAAAGTGGCTTTTGGCCAAAAACTGTTGATCAAAAAGCCAACAAGGACTTTTCTAGCTTAAAAATAAGCTAGCAAACAGATCCTTATGGCTTAGTGGCTTATACCACTGAAAAGCTTGGCCAAAAAGCTACTTAAATCATCAATCAAAAAAGAGTTTGAAACACAAATAAGCCCTTAAAAATCTTGATGAAAAAGCTGTTTGTTCATTTCTCAACACTTAGAAAATTTTCATAATTTTGACAAATCACTACTTTTGAGCTTATAAATAAGCAAACAATCAGAACATTATTAACTTAAGACCTACAAACAGATTGAGATTTGACTACATAGGACACATAACAACAATCAAAAAGCATTTTGAAACACTGAATAAGCCACAATGATCAAAAGAAAAAGCAATTTCTCAAATTTTCAACACTTAGCACTTTTTTGACAGATTTGGCAAAATCTCAAAACAAACTTGCAGGTTTTTAGAGCTTTGATTCTATCCTTTTTAACACATTTATGAACACAAAAACATAATAAGCTAAAGCACAATCTAATAAACAACTAAAATAAGCTACCACTTAACAGATTCAAACAATGAATTCTTAAAACCTTGTTTTTGAGATTTAACACTTAAAAACTTAAATAAAATAACTTTTATGACTACTTTTAACTAATCTAAACTGACTCAAAAGCATAAAATAAGTTTTGATCCATTTTCACCCATTTTAACCCTTGACCCAAACACCTTTTTAAAAACAGTTTTAGTACTTTTAACTTGATAAAAGCTATTTAAGCTTAAACTCTTCAAAGACCAGATGTTAAACAGCTTATAACAAACTAAATGAACAAATATAAGCAATCAAATAAGCCAGATTAATAAGCTAAGACACTATGCTATTATTTTTGGTTTTTTCAACTGTTTTATATCAAAAGCTATTAAAATCTAATAACATCAGTAATAAGCTAATATTAAGCAGTAGAATAAGCAGTCAAACAATAAGCATATAAAGTAAGCTTTAAAAGAGAGAAATGAAATGTACCTTAATCCCATTACACAAAACAGGGATAATAAGGCTTTAAGAGCTAATCAACAAGCTCTGGCTTGTTATAAACAAGCCAATAAGTCCATAAGCCCATCCACAATTGGCTTATCATCCTTTAGGTAAATTTAGGGGGTAAATTTGTTTGAGTAAAGCTCAGTAAAGCTTTGATGGCTTTACTGAGTAAAAAGCTAGCTTATGAGTAGATTTAAGAGCTTATTTAGCTTAAGTGAACAAAAGAGAGCTTATTTAAACATTTTGCATAAAGGTAAATTATGAAAGGACAATTGAATTAAGAGTAAACTTTAACTTTTATTAATAGAAAACTGATTACAACTTGAAAAGGAGATTACAAAGACAGAATTAAAATTACATTTAATTGAAAATAAGCTAAAAAAACTATATTAAGCTAGTGCTAAAAGCTAGAAAAAGAAGATTAAGCTAGATATCCATGTGAGTGAGGAAGGTCTTGTATTTATAGGCTTGAGAGAAGGATCTAGATCTCTGCACACGCTCCTCCTTGATCTCTAAATCTTGGCCCTTCAATTCTTGCAATCATTGGATCCTTATTCTCATCCGTAGGATCAAAGTGTGAGCACACGGATTGCCAGCGTGGCATTCCGTGTGTCAGAGGCTTTGTACTTCTTTATCAAAGGATTTAGTGTAAATTTTCATTCCTTGTGTGTTTCTTTAGGATCCCGCGTGTCATTCCCTTTGTAAGCTTGACCAATCAGAGGCTTTGGTGACGTTTCCTTTTGCTGACATGATGCTTAGTACTCGAATCATTGTTCCATGTCATCAATTGGGATTTACCCTTTGTTTTTTAACCAGGGTAAATTGGAAGAGACGATGAATAGTAACAAACGGTCTTAAGCCAAGGGTAAATCGGAAGAGGGGTTGGACGATGATAGTAACAAAAAAACGGATTCCCGCGGTCGCCTATTTTCATTTTATAACTAAGTTTCAAAAGCACCCAAGGGTGTGTTTGTTTGACATTATACTTGGGCCCCCCCGGGTAATAAAGTATTGGGCCAACGGGTTTGTAATTTTGGCTTAGTATAAATGTATTAAAAGGGTTTATTATAGGTTTTAAAAGAGATAACGACCATTATCTCTTAATAAAAAGGAGATAACGGTGTTAGGGTTTAGGGACTTATGGAAAAATTGTTTTAACAATAAGGGCATTTTGGGTATTTTTGAGGATTTGTCTTTTATGAGTTGACCGATGGTTGACCAAGGGTTGTTTTGAAAGGAAAAAAAGGTTTCTAAAAACTTCTGCTCGCTCGTCCTTGTGCACCTTCTATCACGTTCATCCGCAGTTGTCCGTGTTTTGTTTCGGTTTTTGAACGTGTTTTTCCCCCCCCCCTTGTGATTTTTGCACATAACCATACCTACAACAACATTCACAGAACAACAAAAAACAAAATCAACACAATACAAGCTTATTTTTTTGCAAACATTTTGATCATTTAAAAAAATAAAAGGCCCATTTTGGATATAATAAAGGATATTGGATTTCTCACATATATCAACTATTCCAAAGACCCTCATTGGAAAAGTCTATAAGACACAAAGATTGAAATAAAGGAAGTCCTCACATGGTCATTTTCACTATTAAAATTAGTAAGAAAAAAAAGCCTCTTGGTTTCCTAAATACTTCTTAGAACATACCCATGAAATCAAAGGAAGGATGTAATTGTAAGAATATTTTATTTTTGTATCTCTCCCACTAATATCCCCGTATATATGTATATATGTGACGTTATTATTGTAAAGTTTTGAGTATTGGTATAATATGTATTTTGTTGAAGCGTAGAAAAAGTTTTGGTGGTTCCCCCCTCCCCCCCCCTCCGGGTATGCCTAAAAACGTATTTTAAAAACATAAAAAATAATCGCAAAAACATAAAACACTTTAATTATTAACATGACGCAACAAATAAAAAATACAATGAACAAAGTTAATAATCCATCCCCGCAAAAATAATTTACTTAACACCCTTCTTGAATGTAAACATTCAATTGTTTGATTTGCCCGTTTACATAGAACAATTAAATTTTAAGCTACGCGATTTAAAAAAAACTTAACGATTTCAATTTTAAAAGTACAACACGCATACACACTAAAAGTTAAGTAGTGGATGTAATTGAACGTCCGGTAAACAATGACCTTTAAAAACACGGGGTGTTATAAAAGTCTTCCCCCGCGTGAAAGTGAGCCTAGTCCTCAAGGCATTAAGAACTGCGCAAACTTTGTAACGCGACGCTGCAGTCTTTTTTTGTTTGCGAGAGATTATGGATATTTCTCCTGAATGGTCTCCTCCTTCACCACTTTCCCATGGTTAACTCCAGGGACCCCTCCGCCTAGAAATCCATCAAACCTTGACAAATTGTGACAATCGGCTTCTCGCCTCAAACTAACTGTTTGAACACCTTACCACGATCTATGATTTTGAGAGAAGGACAACGTTCCTCTACAAATTGAAGCTTGTCATCAAAAATGAAGGTCCATCCAACAGAACAGCTAAAGGGTTTGTGTCGGCACAGTCACTTTTTTCCACAGGTTGGATAAATGAAACGTATTGGTGAACCCGGCTCCAGCTCCTTCAGGAAGCTCAAGCTTGTTATACAAACGTATTTCCAAAACCTTTTTTTCCAACAAACCTTGAACAGTTCAATGTACCTAGGGTTCAACTTCCTTCCCCCGTTGTGCCAAAACTACGACCCCTTTTACAAGGCGAAACCTTTAAAGCATATAAAACTTTATCCCCAACTTGGAAGTCCATTGGTTTAAACAACCAATTACACCGCTTTTAGATCTCGGCGTAACTCTTTTTGCCTATCACAGGGCGACTTTGCATCCTTTTTTTGCTATGATCTTGGATGATCTTCGCTGTTGTTTTCTTATTCTTGAACTATTTCTGGACCAGTGGAGTTGCACTTTTCCAACCCGTTTTGGCCCAAGCACACAGGTGAACAACCACATTTCCAAAAAACCGAAAAGTGCTTCAAATGTTGCAAAGCCTTGAAATGCTATAGCGTGATAGCTTTTGTATATGAGAACCGAACCAAAGGCAAAGTTTAACCCCCCAACCCTTTTTGAAGTAGATCGCACAAGCCGCCAGCATATCCCGAGAGATTTGAAAATAGTTCTCTACTTTGCCCATCAGTTTTGTGGATGGTTAAACGTAGTACTCCATATCCAAGTTAGTACCCAAAGCCTTTCCTGAAGTGACCCTCCCATAAATTTGATGCGAACCTCCGGTCCGCGATCACAAATGATTAAGACATGGATTTCGCATGATGCCTCGTGACCACTATTCCTTTAGTACATTCCTGCCCAGTTCGTTCCTCCTTCCTCCATGGGATGTATCCAGTTTCCTCCCTCAATGTTACACAAAGATTGCAGCTTAGTGAGTCGGTCAACAATCACCCAAATGGTATCGTAGCCTTGTGACAACCTTGGAAGATTTGTGACAAAATCCATAGTGATGTTATCCCACTTCCATTGAGGTACATCGGGTTGTACCAACAATCCTGATGGCCTTTGATGTTCTGCCTTGACCTTGGCATACGTCAGACATTTACTAACATAGGTGGCGATGTCAGCTTTCATATTGGGCCACAATAAACTTTTCCAAGTCTTGATAAACATCGCTTTCAGAACCCGTGATGGATAGAATATTTTAAACCTTTGTGGAACTCGGCAGAACCACAGTCCCATATTTAAGTTCGCCATACACATGTAAACCAAACCATCCTTGCCATATGAAGCAATAGAGTTTCCATTCCCGCAAGAGGATTCCAACTTTTTTTTTTTTTTTTCTTATTTTTTTTTTTTTTTTTTCCGTTCTAAATGTTCCTCTGGATCCTTTGAGTTTTCAACCAACATGCCTCAAACATCTTCATTCTTGATGTTCTCTGGATTTCGAGCTTCACATCATCAAGTCTGAGCAAACTCCGCGGATTGTTTTAGGAAGATCCAAGCCAATAGTCATCACTTCTAAGGCCGTCCGAACTCCGCTCTTAATGTTTACTCAGCTCCTTCCCCTTATCCCTGCTCCAAAGGCATTCAAGGCAAACAACATTCCGCTTTTCTCCCCCCAAGTGGTAACACGGATCTCACAGCATAAATCCACTGAGCATTCTCTAAAAAAAAAAAACCAAAACGACAGCCCCGCTTGTTTCGTAACAAAAAAAGAGTGTTGTAAGAATTTCCTTGTGAATCACCGTGAATAACCGTACACTGGTTTTCGTAACAAATAGTGTCTCCAAAGTTTTAGAGAAAACAACTACCGTGATCTAAGTTTTCCAAAACATTGAGTTTTTATAGTTATTTCTCTGAATTTTTTAAATTGCGTGATGCATAATATGAAATTACTTCCTCTCTTTGCATTAATACAACACACCCAATCTCAATAAGCCCTAAGAGAACGCATCGCAATAGACTAAACAAAAATCTTCGCTTATTTTTCCCTCAGGTAAAGGCCAGAATTGCCGGTACTGGCATAAACTTATCTGTAATATTAACTGGAAAGAGCGCGGCTCCCCCCAGCTTGTCTCCCCAATCCGAACTTAAACTCCTTTCTGAGTAATCCTTGGTCCCCACCATTGAACTTGGCAATCCTTTTGAAAAAACCCCTTCGTGAATCTTCGGTAATGCCCAGCAAGACCCTAATAATTTTTGCGAAAATCCTCTGTTGGCGTCTTAGGAGATTCCCAGTCCTTTATGGATTTGATTTTGGCGGGATCCTACTACAATGAATAATGCCTTACTATCAATTAAGTTGCCGAGAATTGTAAACCTTAGGAATCCAAAATTCACATTTATAGATAACTTAAGCATTACAACTTCTCCTTTCTTAAAAAGCAATTCAAGAACTGCTGCCTCTATTAAATATTCTTTCAAGTTCCTTCCTTGTTCTTGGAGTATATAAGATATCGTCCAATAAAGACAATCACAAATTTATATCCAAAAATGTGGGCTTGCACAATAACCGGGCGGTCGTGAGGTCCATAAATACGCCTGGTGCTTCCGTACAAGCCAAGATGGCATAACTTGAACTCATAATGACCCATTAATAACCGAGTTCAAAATGATGGCTGTTTTTTTTTTGGAATAACCTCTTTCCCGTACTCGAAGCCTGGTGATTAACCTGATCGCAGGTCCTATCTTAGAATTAAAACACAGGATCCTTGTAGTTTGATCAAAGAAATCCCGTCAGATCCTTAGGAGTGGATAATGGGATTTTTTTTTTTTTCCACTGTTAGCTTGTTGCAGGTGCCCCGATAGTATTATGCACATTCGATTACGATCACATGCTTTCATTTAACCAAATAAGAAACGGAGCTGCCCCCAAAGGTGAAAGGAACTACTGGGGTTTCTTATAAAGCCCCATGTCAATATTCTTTTTAGGGTTGCTCCAAACAAACTCTTTCATTTCAAAGGCCCAATCGATAAGGTGCCTGTGCTACAAGTACAAGGCACCAGGTATCAGATTCGATTTAAAAATAATAAAAAATTCCACTGTGTCGAGTCCGGAGGAAAAGACCCCCCGGCAAGTCCTCTCAAGTGAATACATCAGGAAAATTTCGAACTATTGGTACGTCCTCAAAGGTCTGCTTTCTTTCTTCTCCTGACATATCTTTCCGTCTCCTTTTTGTAGTAAAAAAACGTTAGCCCCAAAAAAACTAAAAACATGCCTATTTAGCATGTAATTCATGTTTTTTTGGAGTACGAGATAAAGTGCAGACGAGCCTCGTATCCCCCCCCATTTGCTTCCGTCCACCGTAAACGATTAGAGTTTCATATCCCCAATGTGATACGAACAAGATCTCTCAGCACACACAATGATCGCTTGGTACTTATCACTAACCAAATCCATACCAATATACACGAACTAAACTAATTCTACGGGCATTAAGTCTCTGTTGAATGGTGGTTCAGGATGATTGGTGTACAACCCCTAAGGATAGTGTTTCAAACAAAACCCAATTATTCACCCGTCGCGGCTATCAACAAAACGTCATAATAAAGTGATCTAATTGCAGTAGTGTGATAACAATTTTGGGAGCGTAAATTGCAGTAGACCACAAACTCCTATCGGTAACCATTATCGAATAAGATTAGAAGTATACGTGGGGTTTGTTTTAGAAAAGAGTGGAACCCGTCACGATTTTTGGGAGTTCTGGGTCTAGTCCCCGCATAAGCCCATAAATCGCCGACTACCCACTTTGGCGGCTGGAGTCAATTGCCAACCTCCAACTTGGATACCAAGTTGTTTGTGTGTTCTTACAGCTTTGGACATTTCCCTCTTTAATGTTCCCTAAACCTCCCACACTCAATAGCAATATGCTTTTGACCCGACCCAGTGCCCCCTCTGATTGTTTAGCATAGTTGGCCGGTTTGTAGTGCACCTGCAGTCACGCCAGATTGCGCGACTTTTATTAATTGCACTTGTGGCATCTCTGGGAGCACATAAGACCCATCGTGGTGATAATTGCACTTAGGGGAGGCATAGGGTTTATGATCATCCCCGTAATAGCTTCTTCTCACGACTCAGTCCCCGATGCAGCAAAAAGCCAAAAATGCCGGTGTTATGACTCTGTTTTGTAGTTGTTGTTTGTTTGTTGTTGTTCCTGAGTGTTCCTTGAGGTGTCCTTAAACTTTAAACTTCCTTTTAACTCTCTGTCTGGACGATTTATCAGGCAAAAGTACGGATTTTTGCTTAATCTATTATCTCGTTGCGATTTCAACTGCATCTTTTCCATTGTCCTTTGGTTTTAGGGACGCCACCTTAACCCTGCCCCACATAAATCATGTTCCGGGAAGAACAACGTCATATTTTTCAAGTTTTATTCAAATCTTTAGGAAACAATCCCTCCTCTCCTGCACAACAAAGCCAATTCCTGAAAAGCCGTTGGTTATAGCTGTCTTGTCAAGAGGCAAGCAGTCAGTACCCTTCACCTTTAAGGATCTCAATACTTCTATTTCTCCTGTTCTGATTTCATTTCGATGCACAAGTATTTTTTTGTCCGTCATCAGTCATTTTTTCATGAGTCTTTTCAAGGCATATACCATAAGCGGCAAATCCATGACCAACTATCTTGACATGAGTGTTTCCACCATGTTTAAAGAAACTGAAATGAAGTGGCAAAGTAGAAAACTTTACTTGATTCACTCCAACTGAACAATTACAGATATTGGGAAAACCAAGCCTTCCATTCTGTTTAAAAAAAAACCATTGAGATAGGACCGGCAACTCCTTTTCCGTGCCCTTGATGTTTAATGGTAGACAATTAAGAAAGGTCAGTGTAATCATTGTTTGGGAATTCACTTTTTTTTTTTACATTTCGTGACGCGACATTACAGAATTACCATAGTTTATCATAGTCCCCACTACGCGAACCTAAGAATAGGTAGTGCGACTAGTATAGTTAGAGGGTGCGTAAGGCTATAAATAACCCCTCCTAATGGCTTCCATAGAGATAGTTGGCATTTTTCAAGTGTCATTTGTAATCCTTCATCCAGTTTTCCATCAAATTATCACAAGTCCATCTTTCCATCCTCACTACTCATCTCTTCCTCCTCACTAAAATGGCTATCATGTGGTTTGAATACACCAAGACCCAAACCAATCATAGTTTTCGTGAATCTTCTTTTCAATTGGGAACAAGAGCCAAGGCTACAACACTTCTAATTTTTTGTTTTTTTGGTTCGGGATTTTATCTGTTTAAAACACGGTCCGACTCGGATCTAGAGTACACCCCCACAATTTTTAGATCTGTCTTTGTTGTGTTCGTAGATATATCCATATTTTTTTTTTTTTTCATTTTTTTTCATGGACTTGATTTTAAAAAAAAAAAATGGGCACGAAACCTTGTTTTTCCTTGTAACAAGTGTTATAACAGTTTACCTATTAAACTGTTTTATTAACAGTTTTTTTTTTCTTAATCCTTTTTATTTTCTATACCTTTGGTTGTTTTATGAGTACTGTCTGGGTTCACTGTTGGGAGTCCAAGCTTCCTTTCTTCTGCAAAAAGTAAAAAGAAACATCCTGGATTGTTTTTTTTTTTTGTGATCTAAACACAGTTTGAAAATAACAAGATGACCAACAAGGAACGATAGTGACAACCGACTAGTTCCTCTCTTATTCTACAAACCGATCTCGAGTGGAAACCGAAGGAGAAGAAACTGAACCGAGTCCAAGTTCATATCAAAGACCCCCGAACTAGAAACAAAGCTAGAAGGAAACCGATCTAGTTATGTCTAAATGGACCGAACGATCCTAAGCATTCTCAACCGAACCAGTCCCTAAAAAGTCATGAGGAGCCCTGAAGGGTTCTGTACACTAGGAGGACCGAACGAGTAAATTACTTGTGGTAACCCAATTTTTTGTAGTATATTGGGGTTACTACTTAGGAATGCGAGTTAATGAGAGTAAATTTTATGATGAGGGCAGAGTTTATGATTAAGCTCCCGGGTAACAAACTTTTGAGTATTAAAATATAATCGATTAAAACTAAATTTTAGTCTAAATGACTTACTTGGGAAATGATTTCCTTTTCTGCCTGTATTTTAGGTTGTTAATGGATACATTTTGCGATATATGCTTTATCAGTTTGCATTCGTGGTTTAAAAGAACAAAGTCACAAAATTTTGTGAACAGACAAGTAGAGACCCGTGGATCCATTTTGGATAACGAATCATGAAACTTAAAAAAGGCTAGATTTTTGGAATAATTTTTTTGTGACTTACGTGAAGTTGGATCGGGTATATACTTGATTTGAGATTAAAGTTGGCCCATTTATTCGAAGGCATGTTTCTTATTTTAATCTGGAAAGTGTCGGGTTGTTGGATAATGCATGATTTCAATGAAAACTTGCTCGAAGCTTAATTTAAAAGTTGAATGAACTTGGTTTATATCTAAGTTTCCCGCCACCAGCAGTCAAGGGGTTGGATGGTTGAAGACCCGGGTTAACAATCACTTAAAGGAGTTACATTGGTAGTACTCTCCAGTGTCCACAAACGCTAGGGTCGTGTGGATAATTCGCAAGAGGTGATGAAAGTCACATACTTTGGCCAAGGGTATTAGTACTTAGAGAATTGCTTGAGCATAAATTCTCTAAACAAAACAAAAACCCGTTTCTTACCAACAAAAAGCGCAAGCTTAATCCACAAAGAACGGAAAATCTACTTCAGTTTTCAAGTTTTGGTATATCTGGTTACAACCTTCAATCATTGGTTACTTTCAAAAAAGAGCCAATTAGTGTACGTTTGGATTTAAATGATATCCAGAGCAGGTTTATGAGTAGAGTTTGAATCAGCAATTGAGTCTCATCACAACGCTAGATCTGACTACATTATTCCTCACACAACACAAGTACTCAAGGTAAAATGCCGCGTCCCAAGGTGTATGCTTCTTGCCTGACACTCTGACATGGTTCCCGAAATCAGCAAGGGGGGAAGGAGAAGATTTCAAATCCTTGAGTACTGTGCCTTTCCCTTTTTCTTTGAAAGCATGACATGGAGCATCTTTCCCTTGAAAAAATTTTTTTTTTAGTTAGGGCCATGCCCCGGAAGACAAATGTCCTAACCCCGCGGAGAATATCATCAGCGCTTTTAAACTATGGCTTATTTTTTTTTTTTGGTTTACTTCTTTCTTTTCTCTTCAGACAAATGGTGAAGTGATATCTTGAGAACTTTTTGTATGCATTATTTTGACATTTCATGGGGACCGTTGTGAAGGAAAACTATTCAAGCGTGAGAAGATAGTTAGCGTTAAGCGTGAGAAGATACGTTGCTGATCCAGATAATGCTTACCCCAAACGATCAATCACTAAGCTTATTCTTAAAGGAGCAGTAATATTTGATGTGGTATCCTACCAGTTCCGCTGTGCACTTAATTATTCTAAGCTTGTAAGTAAGCTTTGAAACTGCTCAAGAGAGGATTGCTAATTTGGGGGGAAGCTTTGAAAGCTTCTAAATAAAGAATATGTGGCATGAATTAGGGGGAAGCTGATTCATTGCTAGTTTGGGGGAAAGCTTTTAAAGCTTCTAGATCAAGAATATGCGGCACGAATTAGGGGGAAGCTAATTCAGAAGCTTCTCCTTAACCATAAGTGTATGGGTTACTTTGTTCGTGCCTATTACAGTATTTCTCCTACAAAGATGATTCATGTTGGAGTGCAGACTTGAAGTCAAACACCACAGAAGACGTCATTAACATATGAAGCTTCATGGAAGTTCTTGTTCTTAATCATTATGTACTTGTTAGGAAAATATTGTAAGTAATTCCGTATATCGTCCCGTGGGGGAAGATTGTTGGGAATTCACTTTTACGTGACGACATTACGTAATTACCATAGTTTATCATAGTCTCATACGCAAGGACTAGAATAGGCAACTATGTATAGTTTTGAAGCGTAAGGGTTATATATACCCCTCTATGGCTTCCATAGAGGGGTTAAGTCATTTGTATCTTTCATTCATTTTCCATCTAATATCAAGTTCATCTTCCATCTCACGACTCTCTCTCACTAAAATGGCTATCATGTGGTTTAACTCACCAAGACCACCGGATCATAGTTTTAATGAATCTTTCAGTTTGTTTTGTTTAGTGCATCCATTTCTATGAACGTTAGAGCTTCATTATGTATATTGCATCCAAAAATATGTGTTACGACATCTCATAATATGATAAGAGCATCATGTTAAGATAGGGCATATATTTGTTTTGTTTAGTGCATCTATTTGTATAAACGTTAGGGCATCATTGTGTATGTTTATGACATTTATTTGTTTGTTTAGGGTAAGGTGTAATATTAATCAGTTATCGATTATTGTTATGATATGGGCATCTGTTAGTATGACTGAGGTATCACACGAATTGTCACAATGTTTGTTTGTATAATTAGTTCATCCAAAATATGTGTTACAACATCTCTTAATATACAAATTATAACATTTGTTTGGTTTCAAACGGATGCTAGAAAGTACCTCAAACAGATGCACTAAAATGCATACTTATCGAAAAAAAGTTGAAAAAAAGGTTTGTGAAAAGAAATTTACGGAAAAAATCGTAATTCTTTTAAAAAAAATATCGAAATTTTTTTTTGGAATTTTGATTTAAAATTTTCGTATTTTTTTAAAAATTTTCGAAATATTATCAATTTTTCAAATTATCACTTTTTCTCAAATTAAAAAAAACATCCACATGTTTTTCGGATTTTCGAACTTTTTTTAAAAATTTTCAAACTTTTTTTTAAATTGTCGATTTGAAAAATATTGATTTTTTTTTCAAATTTTCGAATTTTTTTTCTAATTTTCGAATTTTTTTACATATTTTAAAAAAAAAATTCTTGTTTTTGGAAAATTAAAGAAGGAGAGAAGAATGAACCGCTTTAAACCCAAATCAAGCCCCCCCCACACCCCCACGGGGGGGGGGGGGGGGGGGGGGGGGGGGGGGGGGGGGGGGGGCACCACCACCGCCCATCACAACAACAACACAGCTCAATATCAAATCTCATCAATAAATCCAATTACTATTCTAATTCCCATCTCCAAATTACAACATCAATTCCATCTCCATACCGTCACAACGTCTCAACAATACTCGTACTAAAATCAAAAACAAAGATATAAATGATGATCTCAGTTCGAGTTTGTTTTCGGATTTAACCAACCTTTACAGGCTCAAACAAACTCATTACATCATTGATCTTTGAGAAACACATGTCCTCTTTAATATACGAAATTAAAGATCGATTTATAACACTTGGGTTATAATCATATCTTTGTTTCGACTTAAGACACACAAACGAATCATATACATCCTTACCTGAGACCTTTTTATCAAGATCTTGAAGCTTATATCGTCCTTGTTCGAGACCCAAATGAAGAATTCGATTTTTGTAGTTGTGTGTTGAAGAACAAGTATACTCAGGGTTTTGGTTGGGTTTGAGATGTATTCGTATGGGGTTTGGTTTTAGAGATTGTTTGAGTGATGTGGTTCGAGCGGTAGTGGATGAACAAGGTTCATTCTTTGAGTTTAACTGTTTAACTTGATCTCATCTTTGAATGAATAATAGTTAGCTTTGAGATCCAGTTTATGAGATGGGATTGGTGACTGCACAGATGGAAATTGGGAGAATAAGTTTAGGTGGAGGCGTGTGTATAATTAGGTTTAGGGTTATTGTGTGCAACAAATTAGGGAAAGTGGTTCTTATATCCCTAATACAATCATGGACCGGGTAACAATAAGAAAAAAAATGAATTAGGCCAAGATGTGTGTGTTGGATTGGGTCTGACATGGTCTATAGATCGGTTATAATTAAATTGATTGGAATGGGCTGGATACAAATCACTACAAAAATGGACCAAATGATGTTTGGTTGTGGTATTAATCATGGGCTGAATTTTTGATAGGATGTATATGTGATTGGGTTGTGCATTGTTAAATTGGGTAGGCTAGTTGTATTGATTTAAGAATTGGACCGGGTATAACTCTTTGAGTGTTAATTGTTTCATATTAAAACTAAATTTGGCTAAATGACTCACTTGGGATGATTTTTTTGCCATATTTAGTTGTTAATGGATATATTTGAGATTAAATGCTTATCGGTTGCATTCGAGGTTTTAAATGACAAAGTGACAAAGTGACGAGATCAGGATCAATTTAGATATAGAATCATGAAACTTAAAGGCCAGATTTGGAATTATTTTTTAAGTGACTACAGAGTTGATCGGGTATCACTTATTTGAGATTGAAGTGGCATTTTACGAAGGCGTGAACTTATTTTATCTTGAATTCGAAATTTAGTAATTCATAATTGGTTGGATGCATGATGTTCAATGATAACTTGCTCGGGCTCAAGAATTTGGATGAAATCTTGGATTATCTAGTTTCCAGCAGTCGGGGTAGATGGTTGAAGACCTAGTTAACTATCACTTAAAAGAGATACATTGTAGTTCTCAGTGTCACACGCAGAAGATGTTGTGGATAATCGTAAAAGATGATGAATGTCGTATACTTTGCTTGGTAAGTATTGAGTTTCTCTACACTATTCTTCCAACATTAAGTGCAAGCTTAAGTCACAAGAACGGGGAATTCTACTTCATTTTCAAGTTTGGTATATATCGGTTTAACTTCATCATGGTTACTCAATAGTCTAACAAAATGGTTGTTAACAGATAATGCCAGAAGAGAGGTATGAGTAAGAGATTGATCAGGCAATTGGATTCTCACAGGGATATAGTCTGAGCTAATTTATTCTTCACACAAGTACTCAAGTAAATGTGTGTCCAAGGTTTTGCTGATTCCAACGTGTCAAAACTAGCAAGGGGGAAGGAGAAGATACACCCTTGAGTCTTTGCCTTCTTTTTCTTGAAAGCTTGACATAGAGACAACTTTCCATGAATTTTTTTAAGTTAGGAAAAGCCGGGGAAGACTAATTGTAAACCACAGAGAAAAATCAGAGCTTTTAATTTTATGAGCTTTTGGGTGCATTTCTTTAGACACATGGGGGAAGTGATATCTTGAGAACTTTAGTATGCATTATTTGAATTTCTAGGGGGAGTGTTATGAGAAGAATTATTCAAGCGTGAGAAGATACGTTGTTGATCCAAATAATGTTTACCCCAAACGATCAATCACTAAGCTTATTCGTAAATAGCAGTAATATTTGATGTAGTACCTACCAATTCCGTCTATTGTACATAATTATGTCAAAGCCTTAAGAAAGCTTGAAACTGCTCAAAGAGGATTGCTAGGATTGGGGAATGCTTTGAAACTTAAAATAAATAAATGGGGCATAGAATTATGGGAATCTGATATCATTGGCGATTATATGTGGGAAGCTTTGAAAGCTTCTTCTAGAATGAAGATAATGTGGGCATGAATTAGGGGAAAGTCTAATTCAGAAGCGCTCCTTAATCAGAATTGTATGGCCTTACGTTAGATTCGTAGCCTATTACAGTATTTCTCCTACAAAGTAAAACAAAGATGATTCATGTTGGAGTGCAGACTTGAAGTCAAACACCATAGAAGACGTCATCAACATTGGAAGCTTCATGGAAGTTCTTGTTCTTAATCATTATGTACTTGTTAGAAAAATATTGTAAGTAATTCCGTATATCGTCTCGTGGGGGAAGATTGTTAGGAATTCACTTTTACGTGAAACCATTTACGGAATTACCTAATTTTTACCATATCACCAACACATTTACAGTATATGTCAATATAAGATTCTTATGTAATGTGTGGTGGTATAAATACCCCTCTATGGCTTCCATAGAGGGGTTGAGTCTTTTGTATCTTCCACATTTTTATTAAGTTTACTTTATCTCTCTACTCTCTCTCTCACTAAAATGGCTATCATATAGTTTGACTCACCAAGACCACTGGATCATAGTTTTCGTGTTTCTTTCATTAACGACGTCTTTAAATGATACTAATCAATAGGTATGTGTTACTATATGTTTTGCTAGTGTTTAGAAAGTCCAAAAATGTTCAAAAGTGTCCGAAAACTCATTTTACTATTCACATAGCACACTATTCACATTGTATTTGTCGAAAAAAGTTTCAGTTTCATATTTGCAAAAACAGGTCGTTTTAAAAAAATCCAAATTTTAATGTCGAATATATGGAAAACTATCAACTCGAAACGAGCTCTTCAAAAACTACTTTTACATCCTAATGAAAACATTTTTAGGTCGACCAAAACCTCAAAACAAATTTGGGACAGCAAGCACTTTTTGCCAAAAACGCAACTAGAAATCACCCAAACTTCACATTATTGCATAAACTACCTAATCTCCCATTAACGAACTAAATCCTACAACAAAACCACACCTAAATCTAACCTAATCCTTTCATTTCTATTGTTGCAACTCTCATCAACTCTCATCTCACCAAGAACATAATATTTAACTAGTAAAATAAAGTAGTATCATTATTTATGAAATCTTGTCTTTAAAATCTTTCGACAAATTGAAAACAACAACGATATGGATGTATGGATTCTTTGAACATATAAGTGAAGAATATAGTAAAAACCACAAAAGAAGAATCAAGTATACTTACAAATGAAAAACAAGAAGTAATAACACAAGATCTATACCCAAAATCAATAGATCTTGAAAAACCCCAAATAAAATCAAACCCTAATTTATAGATCTTGAAGAAAACCCTTAAATCAAAGAACCAATACTTACAAACACCTTGGATGATCTTAGAAATGAACTTGGAATGAGTGAATCTTGTTAAAAAAAATCAAAGATATGAAAACCCTAAAATGGTGTGTTTGTGCCGTGACCTAGAGAGCAAAGGAAGGGAAGAGAGAAAATTTTTGGAGACTATGAGAAAAGATGAAACCCTAAAATGAGAAGTGCTTAGTATTTTTAGGACAAGAATGGTTTAGGGTTATATGGTTTTAAGTAACAAGTGACCAACACACAGCAAAGGTGTGGGTGCACCTTTGCTCGGCCGAACATAGCCACAAGGACCATATGGTTTATTTTTTTGGATAATGGCTCATATTAATAATGCAAAAGCATAGTCAAAAGAGTCACAGTGGTGTACATGTGATCAAAATCCACATGCATAAGTCAAATGTGTGTGTATTTAGTGTATGAAATGGACTCCCTCATGTGTCACTTTCACACACATGCATGGGAAGTTCAAGAAAAGATGTCATTTAATTAATTTCAAAGCTCATGGTGTATTTGGTTTGGGTCTAGGCATCCAAAGTATAACAAGAGAAGAGGGTGAATGAAATTTTTGACTTTAGAATTTGAGATGGACGATATCTAAAGTTTACACGATAAGATTTTGAGTTTTCGAGGTTCCGTTAGGTCAAAAACGTGAAAAAGACAATTTAGACAATAAAGCGTAAAAATAAATACCGGGAGTGATCGTAAACTACGAAACACTTAGAAAAGATAAAACAACTCATATAATATCTAAACTAATGAATATCCGATGCCGAAACGCGTCCGATGACATTTTTCAGATTTACGCGGGTTTACTTCCCGGTAAACCGCCAGATTCAAACGTAACGTATAAAAGTCAAAAATAATTGTCAAAAAACTTTAAATATTGACCGGAAAATCTCGAGGTGTGACACAAGAGTCTTTTGAGAGACCTTGAGTGGCTAGGGAGGGTTGTGCAGCGTATCAACTAGAGGTCCCTGTACTGTCTTCAATGATCAGAAATCAACCACTGTGAATCTGGCAACATATATGATTGACCCGTTTTTCTTCTGTCGAATGTATAAGGAAGGCTGCTTTCTTTTCACCCTTTATCTTTACATTTCTTTTTCATTCTTCAACCCCTTCAGTGCTTACCGAGACTTCATAACTAGTACCTTGTTGGGTTTATTCCAGTACTAGCTCCATCTTAGTCGTTCAACTCTTCCCATATTCTCACTTTACTCCTTTTTGTATCATACTAAGGACTTCTACACTAACTATGGATTGTCCTGTGTAAAGATTCCTCCGCTCTGGCGGGATCATGGGAACATGTACCTAACCTTACCATCCTTATAACTCCGATAAAGTAAGTATAGGGTCGGTCTTTTGGTACAGTTCAGTTTGCCATAAAACCAGTTGAAAATCAATCAGGGTACGAGTGATGTAAACATCAAAGCATTTATACCTTGAATGTATTTTGAATTCTCATTAAAAAAAAAAATGCACCCCCATAACATGTGCAATATCGAAACTTCAAAAGTGTTTGTGCACATGGAGGGCGGAGTACCGAGATTAAGTCTAAGGATCAGATTTTAATCAGATTTCATATATTAAGTCAATTATCTCCCCCAATCTAATTTCCAGACCCTTTGATATTTTAGATATCAATTGATTCAAATATGTTAAAAATCTAGGAGAAAAATGTTCTGATTCTTTACAAGAAGTCCGAAAATGGAACATATTTAAAGCTACCTCCTCAAATTTTTTAATAAGAGGAAAATTATCCCCCCCTGTTTTGTATGTCAGTAAAAAGAATTTATGAAGGATTTTGAGTTAACAGAAAAACTCATTAAAAATTTATACACAGACACATGAACACCTAAGATACACTACTTAATACTGTACAAAGATATATTATACAAATTTAAGATGATGTCGACCTGAATACCAGAATGAAGTTATCATTATGTTCTTTGTAGAAGTATGTAGTCAACATCTCTTAAACTTTCACCACCATAGCTTTTGAGGCTCTTGAATATTTGTCTGATCTTGAGCCTCCTTATTTTGAAGCTTTGATAGCTTCCCCCTAAACCGACAATCTTCTTTTTGAGCAGTTTCACAACTTTCTTACAAGCTTAGAATGATTAAGGGCACAGCAGAATAAGTAGCAAACCACATCAAATATTGCTGCTCCTTTTAAAAATAAGCATAATGATTATCCGTTCGGGAGATCATCAAATAGATCAGCAACGTATCTTCTCACGCTTGAATAATTCTTCTCACTTTTCTTCCCGCTGGAAGCTGAAGTAATGCATACCAAAAGTGTCAAGAGATCACTTCCTCCATGTAGTTGAAGTGATCCAATCAGTCTCATTATATGAAGCCCAAAAACCCAAAGTACACACTCAATCCCATCAATAAAGTCGAAAACGTAGCATCAAAATCAATTAAGACCCGAAAATGCACTTTTCTCCCTTCAGGATATTGCTGATGAGAATTGCTACACCAAAGTCAACTAAGCCCCGAGTGTAAGAAATTTATCCCGTATGTAGTCGAAATGATAACACCAAGACAGTACCATAAAAACAACTAAGTACTAGATGTAGTCGAAAGGATAACACCAAAATAGTACCGTAAAAATCAAGTAAGTCTCGGATGAACACATTTAAATTGTTTCACCAAAGCCAACTAAGTCCCGAGTGAAAGCAATTTATCCCGTATGTAGTCAAAATGATAACACCATGACAGTACCATAAAAAACACCTAAGTATTGGATGTAGTCGAAATGACAACACCAAAACAATACCATAAAAATCAAGTACTTCTCGGATGAACACATTTCTTCCTGAGGTAACTGACAACTTAGATGAATCATCATACAATTGTGTACCTATTTTATCATCATAGAAATGGTTTCTTACATCTCTTCCCCCACGTAGTTGGAATAATACACCAAAAGCCACGAGTTACAACACTGATTTTCTCTACGGTTATGACTTTTGTCTTCCCGGAATGACCTTAAATAAGGAAAAGTTTGTTATGAAGTTTCATCATGGTGTACTCGTTGGCCGTTCAGATGTTATGTCTCCTTCCCCTTGCTGGTTTTATACGTCAGATCATCAAAATATAGAACGCACATAACTTAAAATCTTGGATAAGATAAAAATTAGCACAAATGTATCCTATGAGAATCAACTGCCGATTAAATCTCTACTCGTTAACTCTCTCTGAATATCTTTGGTATAGCAATTCTATACACGTAAAATATAAAATATAATATGATAGAAAATTCCCGGACTACCCTTGAGGACAAAGGTAGAAAGGAAAATCTTCACAAATATATATAATATAAGACGTATATTAACCAGGAAGTATGATTCCCGGGTCGTTATTCCCCAACGATTTGTGAAATTGAAACCACGTTTGATGTTCGGACAATGATTTGATTTGGGAACAAAGATTAATTTGATTTTCTATTTCTACAAATTAAAATCAACAATTAAAATAAGCAAACAAAAGCAATTAAGCACAAAAATAATTAACGGGAACAAAGAAAAAGCAAGAATTAAGCAACTAAGGCAAGATTAACTCATATGGATGCAAATAAAATTTCTAAACCTAAATTAAGACAAAAGAAAATTTTACGAAAAAGAAAATTATTTTTTTGATTATTTTTGAATTTATTAAGAAAATAAAAACTAGTTAATGATAAAAATCCTAGAAAAATACAAAATTAATTCCTAAAATTCTAAAAAATGATTTTTAACTTTAGAAAAATCTAAGAATTGATAAAAATTAATAAAACTATTTTTTAAAATAAAATTCTATTTTATTAAACTAAATTAAAAAGCCTAAAAATAAATTTTAAAATTTAAAAGTGACAAAAATGATTTTAATCAATGAAAACCTAAAAGTAATTATTCTAAAACTAAAAACTGTTTTTTTGTATTTTTAAAAATTATTTTTCTATTTTTTATGGATTTTCAAAATTTTTATACTAGAAAAAATTATAGAGATTAAACAAATAAAGGGAAAAATTCAGAAAAATCACAAAAGGGACTAAATGCTACCAGGAACACAAGAAAAATAGAAAAACATACTTAGCTAAACAAATAAGCACTAAATCAGACAGATTAAGCTACGGCTTATATTTAAGTCTAAAAACCAAAATGTGTATAACACATTAATGAAAGGCAATCCTAATGGATGAGCTAATGTAGCACAATGGTAAGGAGAGGGTGTATGTATACAGGAGGTCGTGGGTTCAAGTCCCACCCTTAACCTTTTTATTCAATTTTTTATTTTTAAAAACTCTTAAAAACAAAAGTGAAGATAAGCTAAAAATGAAAGACTTTTGTGAAAACAACTTAAATGAAATCAAGTAAATAAGCTAGAAACTACTTATCAAAACAGCCAGATTACTTAAACTACTTTTTTTTTCTTTTTCAAAATTTCTTAAAAGCTACAACTAAATTAAGCTAATGATTTAAGTAGAGTAAGCTACTAACTACTTAAGTCTAACCTAATAAGCTTATTTTGAAAAGAAATAAGCACAAAGAAGACAGCCATAAGCTGGAATTCAAAATAAGCTATTTTACTTAACTCTAAAAACCAAACAAGTCCTATAATGTCATTTTTGACTTAATTTCTATAAGCTAAAGGACTCTTAAGACAAAACAGCTTAAAGAGGCTTTAACCTAGACCTCTTAGCTTTTTTTTAATGTTTTTGAAAAGAAATTTGGAAAACAATAGCTTAAGGAAAAAAAGTGTTTAAAAACTGACAGAATGCTCAGCTTTAACTAAGTTTGCTTTGGAATTAAAAAGACAAAAATCAAATTTTCATCCTAAAAAACAGATAAGCAAATGAAATTATTTTGAAAAAGCAAATTGAGACAAGTGATTAATGACCTAAAAATTACTTGTGTTATTAAATTCAAAACCTAAAAACTATAACTACCCTCTGAATTTTGATCCTAAAAGAGACAGGTTGTTCATATTTATTGCTGATGCAATTTGCAATGAAAAAAAACTAAAACTAAAAACCACTTAGTGACAGTCTAAAGATCAAAAGTTACTACAACTTACATAACATCAAAATGAGAACAAGCTAAGCTATGAAATCAACTAGAGAACATTAGAGCTAAAAATGACTATGAAAAAGAAAGTTATACCCACAGTTTCAACAATTAACTACTATCTTATGAAAACTTTGATTAAGACTAACAAACTACCTAGAATTCAAGCTTATAAACTAAGAATGCTTTCCAAATGCAGTTTTAAAGACCAAAGTGGTCACAAACAGTACTAACTCTAAGTTAGTACATGTTGTGCCAAACACCCCCTTAAAATTCATGAATTTCATTTTAGCTGATTACAATGAGTTTTAATGAATGCAACTTTAATACCAGATTTCAAACAGCTAAAAACAGTCCTTATGAGCTTAAACTAACAATCAAATAAGCTAGAATCATTAAGCTACCAATCTATGCTACTTATTTTTAGGTTTTTATGATTTTATGAGACACAGTGAAGAAATCTAAGAACTATACAACTAAAGCTAAGAACAAATGATCAAGCATATTTAATAAGCACTATAAGATAGATTTGAACACAAATAAGCAAAACAATTAAGCAAACTAAGCAATTACTAAGCTAATAAGCAAAATTATACTCAAATATTTAAAACAGAAAAGTAAACGAGTTTCAGAACCTGGATCCCAGCTAAACATGGATTAATGCTCAAAAGAGCTTATGTCTACAAGCTCTGGCTTATTAAGAATAAGCCGGTGAGGTCTATGGATCCTTCCAGGATTGATCCATCATCCAAATTTAAGCTGTGGTTTATTTAGGGAAGACTTTTGAGTATGATAAGCTCAGTTAAGCCTTGGTGAGCTTAACTGAGTTAGCAGCTAGCTTAAGAGAACTTATAAGCTTATGTAATCAAAGGTAAAGCTTAATCAAACAATTTTGTATTAAAGTAAAATATTAAGGACAAATGATTCAACTAATAAGAACAAAAACATTTTTAATAATTAGACAACTGGTTTACATAAAACTTGAGAATGAAATTACATTGAGTAAAATACTAAGGCCTATTAAAAGAAATTACATAAGCTGATTTTATAAGCTAACTAAAAGCTACTCCTAGATATCTCGCTGTGAGTGATGGATGCCTGTATTTATAGCTGTGGTGAGAAGCTTTACACTCCCCCATCCATCATGTCCCTTCATTCATCTCAATCATTGGATCTTCATTCATGGCCCTTGGATCGTTTTTGATGAGCACACGGATTTATCCAGCGTAGCATCCGTGTGTCAGACCTTGTGTGCTTCTTTTTGCACAAGCATTCCTATTGTAATATTTCCACTTCTTAATGTGCTTATTCTTTGTAACCACGTGTGAATTACCCTTAGTGGTTTCCACCAATGAGAGGGCTTGGTGATGTATAACTTTGCCAGCTTGGAACTTGACCCTTGAATTACCAAGCCACGTATCCAATTTCCATTTGCCCTTTGTTTTGAGCTTGGTAAAACTCGAAGAAGATAGTGAATAGTAAAAAACTAATTTTCCCGCTTATAAAAGGGTGCGTTTGATGTAGTTTGTCCTTCTGACCTGAGCTTTTATTCATTTTGACTTATGGGCTTTAGTGAAAAGAAATGGGCTGAGGGTTATGATTTTTGGGCTTGGTAAGGGTAACCAGTTGTGGATTTGGGTTTAATAAGTGAACTTAACGACCGTTAGTCCTATAATAAATAAAGAGGACTAACTGTGGTTAGGGTATTAGGCTTTTTGAAATTATGTTTAATCATGGAATGCTGTTTTGGGAAAAAAAATTTGGATTTTTGTCATTTAGTGGTTTACTAGTGTTGACCATGTTGACCTTGGTTGATCTTTGATAGCATTCTTCCGGCTTTTGCTCTTTTCGATCCCGTGCTCGGTTTTGTCCGGTTTTGTCTTTATTTTTGTCATTTTCTTGATATCCGTACCTGCACATACACAAACACAAAAACAAGAATATATTTGCAATTTAAATTATGTTTTTGGTCTTTTGGGTTCGTTTTTCATGGTAAAAAGTATGTATAAAATAGCGAATACCAAATTCCCCCATACTAAAGTATTGTCGTGTCCTCACGTAATGTAATAAATACGCGTTTAAACTAAAAATTTCAATCCCCTCAAACTAATCACTTTGAAAAGTAGCAAAGTGCTCATCTAAAGGAATTAAGGAATCAAAAGTTAAGAAACGCCCCGTTTTTCCATTTTTAATATTTTTTTTTTTATATTTTATTTTATTTTATTTTTTTGTTTTTTTTTCTTTTTATAACTTTCCATCACTTCATAACATTATATTATATATATATATATATATATATATATTTAATACTTAGGATCATAGAACAAGCAAAATAAATTCATCGTCCCCAACTTTCACTTTTCCATACTAAGCTTAAAAACAAGATCATTGTCAATTACAAGTCATGACACTAACACTACTCATAAATACTAATTGTGTACTTACTTTTCCTCCCTTATTTCCTAATTTTGTATCTCAAGATTTTATTTAAGTCATATACCCGAAGGCTCTTTAAGACTTTTATTTCGATACTTATTAATTCCAAAAATAAAGCGTAACGGTTAAGAACGCAATAATTAGCTCCTAGCCCTTTTCAAAAGATCAAATGTCATCAAGATTAAAGTCCACATCGAGGCAACCAAAATTTGGCTTTTATTAGGTTACTTAAGCAAGGCACCATTCATGTCATATACCCTAAGGCTCTTTAAGACATGAATGGACCAATCTTATTTGCACCATATACCCTTAGGCTCTTTAAGGTACAAAATAAGACAAAAAATTAAGCAACATTATTAAACCTCAGTCCTTTAGAAGGCTACAACATCGGCCACGCCTCCGACAAGATGTAGCAAACATATTTCGACCTCGGTAACTTCCTCGACCTTTTAGAAGGCTGTAACATCGGTTGTGAGCCGGCAAGATGCAGCAAACTTTTATCAGTCTTGGATTATTATTGAATTCTACTTATCCCATATACCCTAAGGCTCTTTAAGGAATAAGCAAAATATTTATTAATGTGATACATATAATATGCCAAATTAAGTATTCCTGATGTGTACTCATCCTAATCACAAAGGAACTAAAGAAAACTTCTATTAACTAATTATTAACCAAAAAACCGCACAACTCTATTTATTAAACAATTATATATAAAGGTGAAACAAGCTAATGGGAGAAAAAGCCACAATTAACACTTATGAGCCTTAAAGAAATCCAACTATTCTATGTTTAGCATCAAAACTTATACTCTACTCTATCATCTCTTGTTCTTCACAATTTAAAATTTCTAATAAAGAAACTCGTGAATACTTAGCCTAACGAATTAAAATCGGCACTTTAACAAGTCACATAGACTGGCAACAATCTTAATTCTAATAAATCGATTTTCGCATATTTAAAATCAATTATGGGAACTTACAAAGTCTTGACCTTTTCAAGCTAGACTTGCGTTTTATAGCTCCTTGTATAAAAGATTAGCAAAATCAATCTATTTAAAGTTAAGGAGAAAGCTAAGATATAAAACCGGTCGGGTCAAAATTTACTTTTCATTCTCACCAACGGAAAACCTATATTCGTGTCAACTATTTTTTATTTTTCATCTTTTTATTTATTTATTTTTTTATTTTTTAAATGTATATATGAACAATAAACTAGATATTAAGACTTTAAAATTTTTGTGGGAAAACAGGATACGCGAGAACAACGGGCAAAAGTAGGTAAGATCATATCGAAGATATACTACCCCATACTAAAATTAAACATTGTCCTCAATCTTAAAAATTTAAATTTTTTGTGGGAAAACAGGGTACGTGAGAACAACGGGCAAAAGTAGGTAAGATCATATCGAAGATATACTACCCCATACTAAAATTAAACATTGTCCTCAATGTTTCCTAGCCTAAGACTTAAAAACCCCATACTAGAACTCAAAAAGTCGAATGCATAACCCAAGCATGAAGAAAGTATCACAAAAATCTCAAGCCGTTTATCAAGTATGCTAAAAGATAAATGTTAGTCGATAATAATCTTTAGGATATCGGATTTCCCCAAACTAATGGCAAGCAAAGGATAGGAAGCTCGAGTGGACCGGGACAAAACACCGAACACGAGAGTCTTCAGAAAATTTTGGGTTAATCCTGCAAACAATCACAAGCACAAACAACAAGAATCGGAAGAGTACAAGCCTCCTCACATCACATTAGAAATAAGAAAGAAGATAGATGGATAAGCATGGGGTGCCTCCCACGAAGCGCTTTGTTTTTGGTAACCGAGTCACATAGCTTGACTCGATCCCCGAATTCATTCGTTCTTGGAGAAAGTGTGGAGATCCTGGACTACCTTGGGTGGTAAGTCCCCTCCGAAGTAATGCTTCACACGATGACCATTCACCTTAAAGTATGGACCATTGGGTTGAGATAACTCGAAGGTTCCATATGGAAAAACTTTGGTAATGGTGAAAGGTCCTGACCAACGAGTTTTAAGCTTTCCTGAGAATATCTTTAGACGAGAGTTGAAGAGTAAAACTCGATCACCAATATTGAAATTGCGGTTTTTGATCTTAGAGTCGTAAAGCTTCTTCGTCCTCTCTTTATATATCAAAGAATTCTCGTAAGCTTGATCACGAAGCTCATTAAGTTCATTAAGTTGAAGCTTCCGGTGATCATCCGCTATTTTAAGATCGAAATTAGCATATTTTAAAGCCCAATATGCTTTATGCTCTAACTCGATAGGTAAATGGCAAGACTTCCCATACACTAGTTTGTAAGGCGTACAACCAATCGGTGTCTTAAAAGCGGTACAAAATGCCCATAAAGCGTCATCTAGTTTGTCGGACCATGAGGCACGGTTTTCTCCAACCGTCCTTTCTAGAATACGTTTCAAGCCACGATTAGACACCTCCACTTGACCGCTCGTTTGAGGGTGATAAGCGGTAGCAAGACGATGGGTGACCCCATACTTAGAAATTACTTTGGCAAATTGATCATTACAAAAATAGGTCCCACGATCGCTTATAATAGCTCTAGGTGTTCCGAATCGAGAGAAAAGAGATTTCAAAAACATAACTACAACTCAAGCATCATTTGTGGGGAGCGCCTTCGCTTCCACCCACTTTGAAAGATAATCAACGGAAACGAGGATGTATTTATTCCCATGTGAAGACGAAAATGGTCCCATAAAATTGATACCCCATACATCGAAGATTTCACAAACTTAATAGCGTTATTGAGGCATCACATCTCGTTGTGAAATTTTGCCTTGTCTTTGACATGTATCACAAGATTTGATCATAGTATGGGCATCTCGATATATGGTAGGCCAAAAGAATCCAACATCAAATACTTTTCGAGCGGTGAGATTGGCACTATGATGGCCCCCGGTAGGTCCTTCATGACAAGCTTTTCTTTTTATTTTTTTATGGATATCAATAGCTTCTTGCCCATGCACACACCGTCGAATGATTTGATCCGCACAAATAAGAAAAAGATAGGGATCGTCCCAAAAATAATGTTTAACGTCCTTGAAAAATTTCTTCTTTTGTTGAGTCGTCATTCCTTTGATGATAAAATTCCCTGCATTGTAATTTGCATAATCTGTAAACCATAGGGTACTCTCACTAGCTATCGTACCAAGAGTTTCTAAAGGAAAATGTTCATTTATGTCTTTGTTTTCTAACACATCCTTATGAGGATTCTCAAGTCTAGATAAATGATCCGCCGCAAGGTTCTCACTTCCTTTTTTTATCAGGGATGGTGATATCAAATTCTTGGAGAAGAACCCACTGGAGCAACCTCGGCTTAACGTCTTGTTTGTTCATAAGGTACTTTAAATCCGAGTGATCCGTATACACTATGCTTTTAGATAATACAAGATATGGCCGAAACTTTTCAAAAGCATACACAACGGCAAACATTTCCTTTTCCGTGGTAGTGTAATGAATTTGAG
This sequence comes from Tanacetum coccineum, assembly GCA_026074375.1. Classification (NCBI taxonomy): domain Eukaryota; kingdom Viridiplantae; phylum Streptophyta; class Magnoliopsida; order Asterales; family Asteraceae; genus Tanacetum; species Tanacetum coccineum. Next base: position 69,669 of record BQNB010006358.1, on the reverse strand, counting down.
CTTCTGTCATTGTCTTACTGGCATAATGTATAGGCTGAAAGTGCTTCGATCTTCGTTGTCCTAAAACCGCACCAATCACGAAATCACTTGCATCACATATGAGTTCGAAAGGTTGGTTCCAATCCGAGACAACTATGATCGGAGCTTCGGTAAGCTTCTTTTTAAGAGTCTAAAAAGCATCAATACAATCCTTAGAAAACACAAACGGTGTTTCCTTCTCAAGAAGGTGAGTCATTGGTCTAGATATTTTGGAAAAGTATTAGATAAAACGACGGTAAAAACCTGCATGACCTAGGAAACTCCTAACACCTTTTACGGTAGTCGGGTGAGGGAGCTTAGCGATAACATCAACTTTAGCACGATCAACCTCAATTCCCGACTTTGAAATTTTATGCCCTAACACAATTCTTTCTCTACACATAAAGTGGCACTTCTCCCAATTAAGAACTAAATTCATGTCTTCACACCGTTTTAACATCTTTTCTAAATTGGAGAGACATGAATCAAAACTATCCCCAAAAACTGAGAAATCATCCATAAACACTTCCATAGTGTTTTCGATCATATCATGGAATATGGCCATCATACACCGTTGGAAAGTACCGGGAGCATTACACAAGTCAAATGGCATGCGATGGTAAGCGAAAGTTCCATACGGGCATGTGAAAGTAGTTTTATCCTGATCTTGGGGATCTATTGGTATTTGGAAATACCCTAAAAAACCATCTAGAAAACAATAAAACTCATTCCTGGCTAATCTTTCTATCATTTGATCCATAAACGGTAATGGAAAATGATCTTTTCGAGTCGCTTCATTTAACTTCCTATAGTCGATACAAACTCTCCATCCGGTAACTAAACGTGTCGGAATTAATTCATTCTCTTCATTAGCAACAACGGTAATTCCTCCTTTCTTTGGAACACAATGCACTGGACTAACCCATGGGCTGTCGAAGATCGGGTAAATCATTCCGGCATCAAGAAGTTTTAAGACCTCCTTTTTGATTACCTCGTAAATTTTTGGGTTAACCCGTCTTTGACTTTGAACCATGGGTTTGTAATCATCCTCCATCAAGATTTTGTGTGTACAAAAACGAGGGTCGATACCCTTGATGTCGGTGATTTTCCAAGCAATGGCCCGTTTATGAGATTTGAGCACTTTTAAGAGAGCATCTTTTTCATCATCTTTTAAACCTTTTGCAATAATCACTGGTAACTTGTCGTTTTCTTCTAAGTAAGCATATTCCAAGTGAGACGATAAATCTTTTAACTTTAATTTTGGAGGCTCTTCAATTGAAGATTTTGCCTCGGTAACTTCACTTTGTTTAAGGTCCATTAGAGGGAGTTGAAATGGGTCATTATTTAACAATTTTTCAATTAAGCAAATATCTACCTCCAGATCGTAATCGGCATGATCAATTTCCGGTGAAATTGAATCATCCTTGAGATAAGCTTCAATTTCTTCTAAAATGAAATTCGGAAAAGGGGTAAAAAGAAACCCTTTTCCCAAAAAGACCCGCAAAAATCCCCCCCGGGGTTAGTAAATAATAAAAATTTTTTGGCCAAACCCCCCCCGAATCGAAAAAGAATCATTTTAGAAAAATCCTAGTAATTCCGGAGCATACTCCTCACAAACTGCATCAATGATGTCAATTCGGTTTACCGACTTATCATTTGTAGAGGAGTATCTCGTGGTTTGATCTAGATTAAAAGTGACGGCTTCGTTATCAACCCGAAGGGTTATTTCTTCTCCATAAACATCAATTAAAGCACGACCGGTCCTCAAAAAGGATTTCCCAAGTATGAGAGGTACTCGAGGATCGGCTTCGAAATCGACAACAACAAAGTCAGTAGGAAAGTCGGTAGGAAAATGGAACTTTCCTACTTTAACATAAACGTCTTCAGCGAGTCCTTTGGGATGGGTTATGGATCGATCCGCTAACTCTAAAGTCATCCGAGTTGGTGTAAGTTCGGGAAGGGAAAGCTTTTTCCAAAAGGAAAGAGGCATAAGATTTATGCTCGCGCCAAGATCGGCCAAGGCGTGACATACATCCATTCCCGAAAAATTACATAGAATAAGAAACTTGCCGGGATCTCTAAGCTTTTCGTGAAGCTTTTTGAGGAGCATTGCCGAACAATTCTCGTTCAACAGTATCTTAGCTAATTCAAGAAACTTTTCCTTATTCATGAGCAAATTCCTAATCATAGGAGCAAATCTTGGCATAAAAAACAAAGCATCCGCGAAACTTATGTCAAAACCCAAATCTTGAAACATTTGAAAATTCTTCTCTTTTTGATACGAAGCTTTTTCACGGAATTTTTCTTGGTTAAGTCGATAAGGATATGGAATATTTGGCTTAGGTAAACTCTTCGGAACATCGGGTTCCGGAATGGAAGTGGTTTTAGGCAAAGTCTTTGGAACATCGGGTTCCGGAATAGAAATGGAGGTAACCGGATGTGGGATTTGAGCGGTACTTCCTTGGAAATTAGATTGCTCCTTATCCGTTGTCTCCTCGGTTTCTCGTTCCACTACCTTTTTAGGAGAAGGATTAGTAGGAATCGAGGGTCCCTCGTAAGCAACACCACTTCGAGTAGTGATCGCTTTCATCTCACCCTTTGGGTTTGGAATGGTATTACTCGAAAGAGTACCCGAAGTTGAGGCTTGGTTTTGAAACAATCCACATATCATGTTTTGCAAATTATTTTGAAAGGTAGTTTGTTGATTCATCATGACGGCTTGTTGAGATTTTATCGTGTTTTAAATTTCATTCTTTCCTTTCAACGAGTTGATTTGATTTTGCATGTTTCTCATCATTTGGTCGTTATTTCTCTTGTAACTCGAAAAATCATTTGAAAACTCTTGTTGAACTTGATTATTAGGCACTTGAAAAGGTTGGTTTTGAAATCCTTGGTTTTGAAAATTCGGAGCATGATTATTTTGAGCTTGAAAACCTTGATTACCATGAAAATTATTTCCCCGATTAAAATTATTCCCTTGACCTTGATTTTGATTAAACCTATTTTGACCATTGTTTTGCACCGGAGCAAAACCGGGTGGTGCCATTTGGTTACTAACACGGTTCGGAGGGTTAACTTGATTGTAAGTACCCGTAGTCGCACAAACACTAGCTTGATTGTTATCGGTAGTCGGACAATTATACCAAGAATGGGCACCACCACAAGTAACGCAAGTTTCCTCAACCGCTTTAACCGGAGCGGGAGTGACAACTTTCTTAGAAACAATCTCGACTAAGGTCGAAAGTTGATCCGCAAGCTTATCAATTCTCTCATCCGTCTTACTAACACTTTCCCTAGAAGTCGTATTCATCCTAGAAGCATTTGGTTTGTTTCGTGAATAACGCACTTTTGATTTGTTTTCAATTATATTCAAAGCCTCTCTAGTCGTCTTACTCAAAAGATTTCCACCCGCCGCGGCATTTAAGGAGTCTTGATCGTTGTCGTTTAAACCGTTATAAAAGGTATCAACTTGAGTTAACTCCGTAAATCCGTGGTGAGGACAAGCTCTAAGCATTTCCTTAAATCGTTCCCACGCTTCACTAAAAGACTCATCGAATTTTTGGGTAAATCGAGAGATTTTATTCTTTAAGTGAGTCGTTTTCGAGGGAGGGAAAAATTGATTCACGAATTTGGTAACGAGATCCTCCCAAGTCAAGATTGAATTAGGAGGTTCTTTCTCGTACCAAGTTTTAGCAGCCCCCTCGAGTGAATATGGAAACATCATTAGCTTAATCACATCGTTTGGCACATTCCTAAATCGTAGAGTCGAGGTAATCCTTTTGAAACTATTAATATTAGCACGAGGATTCTCACTCTCACGACCGTAAAACGGGTTACCATGAACTAGTTGTAACAAATTCGTTTTAATCTCAAAATGATCCGCATTAATTTCTGGTAAAACAATAGCTTCTTCGTACCCTTTCGTGGGTGCTCGGAGTAGCTCTTCCATCGTACGTTCCACCATTGGTGCAACGAAGTACGAAGCTCGGGTTCGACTACGTTTGGAACACGATTTCTATTACGACGTCTCGGAATGGTGACGTTTGAATTATTTGGAAAATAGGAATTCCTAGTGCGCATGCACTAAACAAGAGATAAGAAATGAGAAAAGGAAATATTTTTGTTTACCGAATAATCAACAAACTTAGGGTAACTCTCTTAAGTAAAATAAATTTTACAAAAGAGGTGCGCCTTTTTCGTAAGTGACACAAACGGTAAGATTTTTGAATCTTTGGTTTGGGAACTTATTAATTGATAATACCTCAATTGAAGGTATTATTTGTTGGTGTTCTTTTACCAACTTGGTATTTTTTTATATTCACAAATTAACGAGAAAAATCGAAAAATTTGGAAGAGCAAATATTTTTGTATTTTTTGTGTTTAATCTTCTACTTATACTAAAAAGAAAAATAAAAATATTTTTTACTTTTTATATTTTAAATTTTTTTTTATTTTATATTTTTGATTTTCTCAAAAGCGTAACTTTCGAAGACGAAAGGTTCTCCAAATCACGATCGACAAATGCAAACGAAGGAATCTTAATCACAAATCCCCGGCAGCGGCGCCAAAAATTGATTGTAATAAAACGATATATATAAGTATAGAAAATTACCAAGCACCCTTGATGACAAAGGTAGTAAGGAAAATTCTCACAAATATATATAATAATACGTATATCTACCGGTAAGTGATTATCAGGTCGTTAAGTCCCAACGATTTGTGAAATTGAGACCACGTTTGTTGTTTGGACAATGATTTGAATTGGTTCAAAGATGATTTGTTTTCTAAAATCCTAAAAGAGAGCAAATTAAAGGACAATTAAATCTAACTTTAATAACGGGAAATTAAACTTTAACTAAAAACGCAAAACGGGAACCCTAAACGGTGATTAAAAACCCTAAATTTCCAAAATTAAACCTAAAATGAATTTTTCTCTTTTAATAGACTCTAATTAACTAAAAAGTAAGTTTAAAGAAAACTAGAACAAAAACATAATTGAAATGAGCTTAAAAACACGAAAAACGTGAACGGAAACAAATCTCGTTCTTTAAAAATTGAAATCTTGCAATTTTAATCCTACGGAAGCAAAACTAATTTTCCTAGAAACTATATGATAAAAGAAAATTTCCTAAAAAAGAATTATATTTTTTTGATTATTTTTCTATTTTTTATGATTTTTTAAAGATTTTAACAAAGAAAAATGATTAAAAATAACAAACTTAATCCTAAAAATCTAGAAAAATTACTGAAAGTGTAAAATAAAGTGCAGGATTTAATAAAAATAAAACCTAGAAATGAGCGTAAATGAAAAGCCCAAATAAGCCGTATATAAGCTACGACTTATAATAAGAAAAAGGAAACAAAAATGTTATAAAAGAAAAGTGTGAGGAAAGACTCACGGATGAGCTATTGTAGCAAGATGGTTAAGTGTGTGTGTGTGTGTGAAGGCAAGGTCGTGGGTTCGAGTCCCAGGCCTTGCTTTTTGCAATTTTTTTTTTTTGAAAAACTTAAAAACAAAGATGTAGATAAGCTGAAAATAAGCAACTTTAATAAAAACCACTATTTTTGAAAAGTACTAAATAAGCTGAAAATGGCTAAAGAAACAGACAGAAATACTTAAGCTATTTTTTTGGCTTTTTCAAAATTTAAGAACCTAAGAAAATTAAATAAGCTGAAAACTAAGATCAAAAAGCTACTAACTATTTAAGTCTACCCTAATAAGCTACTTATGACAGAAATAAGCACAAAGATATAAGCCATAAGCTGAAATTCAAATTAAACTTTAATGAATGCCCACAGATTTCAAAACAGACAGAGTGATAACTTTGAGCTTAATTTTAAGCTCAAAGACAGAACCTTATGAAGATAAGATTAATTACTACTTAAAGCCTAACCTAAAAGCTATTTAAAATTGCAGAGAAAATTCATTTTGAAATACAAATAAGCAAAGAAAAAGCACTATGAAAAAGCTAATAGTTACTGACTTAGGTGCTTTTGGTTTAAATGAAAAAGCTAAAATAAGCTAACTCTGACTTTAAAAAGCTAAGAACAAATTTAATCTATCCTAATGAGCTAGTCTAAGCAAAAATTAAGTTAAACCTACAAGCTATAAGCTACTATTCTCTAATAAGCACTTAATGAAAATCTTAGAACCAAACAGGCCCTGCAAGGACCTTTAAGCTTATTTTTCAATGAGCTATTGGATCCTTGTGGGAATCTGGCTTATGCAGGCTTATACTACAGCTAATAAGCTACCTAAATCTACTTTTAAAAATTATTTTGAAAACTAAGTGCTTAATGAAAAAGCTATGTGAAAACTGCTGAATTACTCAGTAGGTTTTGAGTACACATTTGATTTTTCAAAAGACAAAATGCAAATTGACAGCTAAAAACATCTTACTAGATAACCTAATTTTTTAAAAAACTAAATGCTAACTCATGAACTATGACCTGTAATCTACTTATTTGCTGAAAGTTAAATCCTAAAAACTAAATTTACCTTCTGATTTTTAAGATTAAAAAAAGTGACAGTTTGTGTATTTTAACTACTAATGCAGTTTGCACTAAAATGTCCTAAAACAAAAAAACTTGGCTTAAACACTTGTATTAACTAAAATTGAAGATAGTTTGATTAATGAAACTAGCTGAAACAAGCATAAGCTCAAACTGCTTATAACTGATCGGTTCACATTCACAGATTCAAACACCCTACACATTAGCTTTCTATAAACTGATTTAATCTAAGATGACCTCAAAACCTAATCTTTATAAGCTCAAATATGGACATGAACCTCAAATTTTTAAAAGGCTAAATGGCTAAGGCAGGAATACTTGAGTTGGATACTTGACCTAAAACCAAGCACCCCTTTAAAATGTTGAACCTTATTTTAAGCTTTATAAATTTCAGATTTAATGAACAATTGCTTAATTCCAGATACTTATATGTCTAATAATCCTAATAAGCAAAATTAAGCTATAGAATAAGCAGAATCTATAAGCTACTAGTTATGCTAATATTTTTTTGTTTTTATGAGTTTTAAAGGCAGAATTAATGAAATCTAAGATTTAAGTGATATAAACTAAAAACAGATGAACATGATTAACTAATAAGCTATATTAGAACAATTAAGCTATAATTAAGCTAAAAATAAGCACTAGAATAAGCTGAATGAAAATAAGCTAAAAATTGAATGAAAGAGAAACTTACAATTGCCTTAGCACAACAAAGGCTTAATATGCTCAAGTGAGCTATCAACAAGCTCTAGCTTATCACAAGGATAAGCTAGTTAAGTCCTATGAACTCTTCCATTGCTAGTTCATCATCCAAAAAGCTCAAATCCATATTTATATCAAAGGTATTCTGATTTTAAACATTTAAGTAGATTATTGATCAATTTGAGCTCTAATCTAAGCTTAGAGACTTAGAGAGCTTATAATGAGCTTATGAGACAGTGACAAGCTTATTAAACAACATTTGAATAAAAATGAGCTTTTGAAAATAAAGGAGCACAAACAAATTTTATAAAGCAAACTATGATTTTATTGATATTCAAAACAGATTACAAAAGCTTAAAAGGAAATTACATTTTAAATGAAAAATTACATAAGCTACTAAAACCTAAAAAAATGCAGAAAAAGGGAGATAATGCGTGTGAGAAGTTGATCTCTTTATATAGCAGCTGAGTGAAGCTTCTAGGTTCCCAAATCTGTTATACGCTTCCTTTGATCATGTCCATTCATTCCTTGCAATCATTGGCTGTCAAATCATAGCCCTTAGATCAATAAGTGATCACACGGATTGCCAGCGTGGCAATCCGTGTGTCAGAGCTGTTGTGCTTCTTTACCAAAGGTTTTAGTGTAAAAACCCACTTCTAGGAGTGTTTCTTTACAATCCCGTGATCCTCTTTAGTTGGCTTGGACCAATGAGATGCTAGGAATGACGTTTTCTTTACTGAGATGGCATATAGCACTTGGAATCATCTTTTGGCCACGTCAATTTCATTTTACCCTTTGATTTTAACGCAGGGTCAAGTAGAGAAGATGATGAACAGTAAAAGCCACTTTTCCCGCGTTTTTACTTTTTATAAAAGGGTGCGTTTGATTTATTTGACTTGGGTAAAAATCGTTTGACTTTGGGCTTATACAAAGGGTTTTGGGCCACGGGTAAGGTTAACAGGTTTAGGTTTTTGGGTTAATAAAAGAAGTTAACGACCGTTATCTTTTATTAATAAAAGATAACGGTGTTAGGGTTTTAGGGGCTTTTTATGAATTTTGATTTAACATTAAGGGCATTTTAGGAATTTTGAAAGGTTTTGTCTCCTGGTAGTTGACCAATGTTGACTATGAGTTGACTTTTGTACTTTCTTGCTATCAAATCCTTGGCTTTTGTATACTCTTTCCTTTCCCGTGTCCGTGTTTGTCCGGCTTTGACCGTTTTCTTGTATTTTTGCTATATCCATACCTATACAATCACAAAGACAAAACAAGCAATATACAAGCATTTTAAGCACAATTTTATCTTTTATGGGACATTTTTGATATAAAACGGATATGTGTTTTCACACATATCAAAATTCCCCAAACTAAACGATTGCGTGTCCTCACGTAATATTATATGCTTTAAAACCAAATACCTCAAAACTTCCCCAAACTAAATCTTTGAAAAGTAGCAAAGACTTTTGTTCCATTCAACGTAACAGGTCACCAAATAAATTAAGGTTACTCAAGCAAGTGTCTAATAATTAATTAATGATAATTAATTGGGCTTTGTTCATTCGTATTTCTATTGGTCACGTAATGACTACGTTTCCCAATAAAATACACTTAGCACACATACGGAAATACCTAGATTACGTAGACTCAACCAATACCCACTTCTAATGCTTAAACAACAAAAAATTATAATAAATCTTGTACAAATTTTCAATTGGGCCGAATGTGGTGAGTTAACCACATAGAAATCATCCTACAAGTGGATTTTCTAGCTAGAAATCCTCTTAAATGATCTTAGCAAGTACTTGTACATCTTAATTCCCATAAATGCCTACCAATGTCTCACTGCTAGTTGTATTAACCAATGTTAATAACCATTTTTGTTCCTGTATCCCTCTAGCCACGGCAAACAAGACCCAGACACAAATCTTCGTGATTTCAAGAATCAAACTAAACTGTACAACTTTGCCTAATTAAAACATGTACGTATGGTTTAAACATAAAACAAGGTGCAACAAACTAGAAATCCTATTATCCACGTAACTAGGATCGTTTTTGGTTTGTTTATGGACTAAGAAGAGGTAACTAGCCACAAAATTATCTAAAAATACTACTCCTATTGCACAAGATACATTTTCTAAAACTTCTAAGCAGTCGTCACTTAAGAAAACCTTCCTCATTCCTTCATTTCCAGTTCGCTACACCAATAACCGACCCATACGCGACTCACATTTCCCTTCAAGAACACAAGTAATCTTAAAACCCTTTACACGTTTTGGAAGCAACACGAGCTAAGGAATCGGATATTACAAGCTTTGAAGCTTGAAAGTAGACACTTTAGGGGTGTACGTGCATTCTCTAACCTTCAAACACTCGAAACAAATCACTAGGACTCTTTGTAAGTCACATTCAAGCTTATACACTTCGTGTTAGAGTTAGTTACTATGGTCTATCGTGTGTCATGTTTATAATACGAATAACAATGCTCATAGGCGTAAACATGCATAATTTCGAATATGCAAGCATACGTGCATGTATATACATACATTTGACCTTTGTTCGTGCTACTACACGGTTAAACGGTAATGTAAAGATAAGCTAGGACGTAAACTAACCTTTTAGACTCAATAAAGGAAACGTACATGGAAATGAAACACTTATACTCGAACTACATAAAAACATCATGTAAACTCTACGTGTAAATGTTATGGCATGGCTTGGAAACGAACATAGGACCTTATTAAAAGAATGCATGTAGAAAAACACGACTTTATTTGGCTTATCGAGGCTTTAGTTAAGTATAAGCCCTAAACTAAATAAAAAGCCTAAGGGACCTTTAATGGGCTCGTTTATAACCTAATGGCCCACTATGGGACCCAACCGGTCCAACAGGCCACCCCTTTTTGAAGACCACATCTTATTATGAAGACTTACGAGCTTGTTTGAAAGGCTAGTATGCTTATTGAACTTATAAAAACCCTAACCTAAAGGGTAAACAAAACCGGACCCTATCGAGCTTCTACCCTAACAAGCCCTAGTCGAGCCATAAGCTGCACAATAACTCAAGCATCTTCTTGTATAAACTCATTCATAAGCTCAATGAGCTTAATGGGCTTAAGTAACACTAATGGACCCTAAATAAATTAGCCGAAGGGCTTAAGGGGTTATTCAGGTTTCTATTAGGGCTAATAGGACCAATAAGCTCGAAATAAGCTCCAATAAGCTACCTGAGCTTATTTTTAGCTTAACAGACCCTGGACCTTTAAAACACATAATGGACCCTTAACGGCCGAATGATGCCCATTAAGCCAAAAATAAGCTCGTTGAGCTTATCTATAATGCCGAGATAGTTTTTACAGCTTATTGGGACTTAATAAAACATAATTCCACTTGTTGGGATTTAATTGGAGTTAAAATGCAATTTTTACAAGTCGGAAGTCTAAAAGTGCCAATTTATAAAGTAAGGTTAAAACTTCATTTTTAGCGATTTTAATAAGTTTAGGGCTGTTTGAACATTCTGAAAGATAATGGGGCCTGATAGAAACTATAAGGACCAAATGGCAACCTTGTAAAGTGGAAGGACTAAAAGTGTAATATTGAAACTTAAGGGTTTAAAATCAAAGTATAATATGGACATAACCCAGGATGTTTTGTATTATAAGAAACCTTAAGGGTGTGTTGTAAACAAAATGAATTGTGTAAACACGGTACGAATTCAAGCAAATTATAATCGACATTATAGGTTTAAACCACACTTAATAAATATAAGTATTTATTAACAAAGTTCTACGTGTTCCCAAGTGCCGATCATAATATAATCAATAATCATGAGCCCACCACACAAGTAAACAATATATAAAATTTAAAATTGAATTAGTTTATACACCGAGTCAATAGCCTAAGATAGTAAATTTAAGACTTGACCGTATGTTTACTTAGGTGAATTTGACGTGATGATTCATTACTTACGTATATAATTTATCATCCCAGGACTACCTTCTAAATGATTCATAACCTCATGTTTTACATAATTACATATTTACATCTTTGGGGGGAGAACATGCGTTTGTTACAAATTGACGCATTGTACATTTTATACAATGAATACGTGTTTTACCTAAGGACGTAACCCACTAGCCTACAATCCCTGTTCGGGAAACGAACGTATACCATTTCAGATTTGGGATGTTGCGGTTAGAACATCATTCACGGCATTCATTGGCATTTATTGCAAATTCATACATGTCGAGCTTCAGTGTCTTGACTTAGGAAATCGTTAATTACTTTTTAGATGTTTGCTGTGCTTAATCACACTTGGAAAGCTTGTTGCCTACTTTGAGTACATAAACCTATGAATTCACCAACTTTATGTATATTTAAGCATGTTTTTTCAGGCCAATAAGACACAGTCGATATCCTTTAAAGTCAATAATTGAAAGTCAACATTTAAATTTGGTCTTAATTACATTTTGGGAGTAAAATGTTATAAACCGGAATCTTTATTTATATTGTTGAACAGTTAAGCCATGGCTTTTGTAACAAACAAGTATTTGTGAATCCATGTGTATCTTTTTCAAACGACACGTATTAGTGGTCGTTCTCAAATCTTTGGTGCTATTGATTCTATGGAAGTAACGCCTCCGGATATTTAAACATTCCGCTACTACCCAATTTGGAGGGTTACAATGGTATCTAACCAAGGTTATAGAGAACCATATCAAAAGTTTTGTCTGAACTATAACCATTTTCAAACACTGTTTTCACAAATGGGATTTGCGAGGGACATACATGCATTACTTGTTTACATCTAGCACATATATGCTTACATGATACACACTATTTTAACATTAGTAGGCGGTACTAAAGTGCTTACTTGATTGATATATGCTATATATAAATACGAAGTATATTACGATAAGACTCTTGATAAATAAATCTTATAGATATAACATAAGACCACTCTAATACTTAAAGCCTTATAGACCTATCATACCTGATCTTTTCCTATAAGTAATACTTATATAGTTATTTTGCTTTTGCAATTTAAAAAAAAAAAAAAAAAAAGTAATCATTCTTCCTGCGACATCTGTAGTTACCCACACTTCCGTTTACACCGACTCTGAGCCCGACAGAGCCTTTTGGGGAGCCGATGATGAGGAGATGTCTGAGGGAGGCATCCCATGGGTCATCGTATTAGGATACAACGAACCTTCACCGAGCAGCCAGTTACCCCACCATCACGGATTACAAACCATGCCTAAGGAATCCATACACCGCCAGTTCCTCAGGACGAGGATGAGCGTGAGCCTATGTTCGTACAGGCACATGATCCTGACTACGTGCCAGAGCCTATATACCCTGAGTATATACCATTGGAGGATGAGCATGAGTTTCCAGCTGAGGAGCAGCCATTACCTCCTGTTGATTCACCTACTGCTGAGTCACCCGGATATGTTACTGAGTCGGATCCCGAGGAGGATCCAGAGGAGTACGAGGATGATGAGACAGAGGATGGTCCGGTTGACTATCCTATGGACGGGGGAGATGATGGAGATGATGATGACGGCGATTCATCTAGGGATGACGCCAATGATGAGGATGAGGATGATGAGGACGAGGAGGAGGAGGAGGAGCACTTAGCTCCGGCCGACTCTACTATTGTTGTACCTGTTGATGAGCCTGTTTTCCCACCTGAGGGAACAGAGCCTGTTATACCACCACCCTCCACTGACATTACTATTGGGGCTAGGATTACCGTCCGGCCTCAGACTTCCATATCCCTTCCACCAGAGGCAGAGGTTGAGAGACTTCTGGCCATGACTACTCCATCACCATCACCACCTATCTCACTATCACCACCCTCTGCAGGAGAGCGCCTTGCTAGGTGCACAGCCCCACCTGCACATTTATCACCACCACCTGTGCCATCACCCTTACTACCATCATCTGGGTGTCCAACCCAAATCCAGACACTCAGGATAGCATCCACTCAGGCTCTCATTGACGTAGTTACTGCCGCATTACCATCACCTCCACTACCACCACTACCACCATCTCTATACATACCACCACCTGTTGACCATAGGGACGAGATTCCCGAGTCTGAGCAGCCACCTCGCAAGAGGTTGTGTTTGTCCACTCTAGGCTCCCGATATGAGATTGGAGAGAGTTCTACTGCTAGACCTACCAGAGGTCGGGGGATAGATTATGGGTTTGTCAGCACGGTAGATGCTGAAGAGAGGCGACAGGGGATTAGGGATGTCGGGTACGGTATTAGGGATACTTGGGTAGATCCGGCAGAGGCAGTTCCTGAGATAGCACCTATGACCGTGGGAGAGGTCAATACTAGAGTCACAGAGCTTGCTGAGCTCCATGAGCATGATACACAGGACTTGTATGCTTTACTAGAGGATGCTCAGGATAGTAGGTCTCGTATATCACAGCGAGTCGATATGGACTCGCAGCGGGTCGATTTGCTTATGGGGGATAGGATGACTCTCCAGGAGACGGTATGGATGGTGGAGGAGGAGGCCTATGCTTCCCGAGAGGCTTGGGCTCACTCGATAGGATTGAGTCAGGTGACTCATCAGGAGCTTCAGACCTATCGTGATCATGTGTATGCACACGAGACCCATCTCCAGGCATACCAGACACAGCTACAGCTGTAGGGTACTCTCATTTAGACACAACATCAGGTACATGAGACTCGCTTTCAGATGCAGCAGGCTGAGTTAGAAGCACTTCGAGAGACTGACCGTAGACGTCAGAACTAGATGGTAGAGAATCTTTGAGTCATTAGAGACATGAGGCGAGAGATGAGCGACATGCAGGCCGAGTTGTTATCACTGCAAGAGCAGCAGAGGAGAGCTAGACAGCCAGGACCAGAGGCTAGGATTCCAGATCACCAGGATGCTTCTAGGGATGCTGACAGCCACATCTAGTGATTTATGTTATTTTATCTTGCTAGGTCATTGTACAGGCATGTTAAGTATTAGGGGTTTTCCCCGCTAACATAGCCTTAGATCTTTTGTATTGTATTATGTGTACTCAGACAACTATTTCATGTAAAAATTTCAAAGTTATGAATGAAATGGATGTGTTATGTGGTACTATATAACTATCTTATGTTGATATCTTATCTATACATTATTATATTCTGTCATATAACCTCATGTTTTGTCTTTTGTGATCTAGACAAATCATGGCACCTACGACCAGAAGAGGACCAAATACCCCTGTTAACAACACCAACCCAAACAACATGACTCCAGAATCCATCCAAGCAATGATTGACCAAGCTCTTTTGCGAAACTCCACCAATGGAGATGGAAGCCACAGTTCGCACGAAAACAGAAAAAAAAAAAAAACAAAAAAAAAAAATAAATAGAAGAAAAAAAAAAAAAAAAGGAAAAGAGAAAAGAATAAGAAAAGAAAAAAAAAAAAACAAAAAAAAGAAAAAGAAAATAAAAAGAATAAAAAAACGAGGATAACCGAAGGAACGTGCAAACTGCGCGCCCTTGTTTTTACGCTGACTTCATGAAGTGTCAACCTTTGAACTTCAAGGGGACTGAAGGCGTGGTCGGTTTGACTTGGTGGATTGAGAAGATGGAGTCAGTTTTCAATATCAGTGGTTGTGCTATTGAGAATCAAGTAAAGTTTGCCACCTGCACTCTATTAGGTGCTGCTTTGACTTGGTGGAATGGTCAGATAAGAACCTTAGGTCCTGAGGCATATACAATGACTTGGGAAGTACTCAAGAAAAAGATGACGGACAAGTATTGTCCGCAGGGTGAAATCAAGAAATTAGAAATCGAGCTGTGGAACCTAAAGGTCAAGGGGAACGATGTTCCAGCATACACTGAACGTTTCCAAGAACTAACCCTGATATGTACCAAGTTTGTTGCCAACGAAACCGAGAAGGTTGACAAGTACATCAGTGGACTTCCTGACAACATTTATGGGAACGTCAAGTCTGCCAGACCCAAGACGTTGGATGAAACTATTGAGTTGGCCAATGACTTGATGGATCAGAAACTCCGCACCTACGCGGAAAGGCAATCTGACAACAAAAGGAAGGCTGATGATTCATCCAGAAACAACCATGGTCACCAGCAACAACCCTTCAAGAGGCAGAATGTCGCCAAGGTCTACAATATGGGGACAGGCGAAAGGAAGCCTTATGGGGGATCTTTGCCCAAGTGCACCAAGTGCCATCTTCACCACAATGGCTCGTGCACCCAGAAATGCCACAAGTGCAACAAAGTAGGGCATTTTGCTCGCGATTGCAGGAGTACTGGTAATACAAATGTTGCTAATACTCAGAAGGGCAATGGGGCAGCTCCCAAGGGAAATGGTTGTTTTGAGTGTGGAGCACCAGGGCATTTCAAGAGAGATTGTCCTAAATTGAAGAATAAGGATGGAGGGAATGGGAATGCACAAGGCTGGGTTTATGCAGTTGGGAATGCAGAGAAGAGAGGGAATGCATCGGGAAACCCAGACTCCAATGTCGTCACGGGTACGTTCCTCTTAAATAACCACTATGCATCTATCTTATTCGACACTGGTGCCGATAGAAGCTTTATATCCACTGCATTTAGTTCCTTGATTAACATCACCCCAACACCATTAGAAAATTGTTATGATGTCGAATTAGCTGATGGGAAATTAGTCGGGATAGACACTATTATACGAGGTTGCACTTTAAATTTCTTAGACCATCCGTTCAACATAGATCTAATGCCCGTAGAACTGGGTAGTTTCGATGCCATTATCGGTATCGACTGGTTAAGAAGATGTCACGCCGTGATCGTGTGCGATGAGAAACTTGTTCAAGTTCCCTATGGGAATGAAACTTTGACTTTTTGTGGCAACAAAAGTAGCAACGAAAGAGAATCTCGGTTGACAGTTATCTCATGTTCAAAAGCTCAAGAGTACATGGCAAAAGGATGCCAGGTCTTTTTGGCGCAGATATCCACCAAGAAAAAGGAGGACAAGTCGAAAGGAAAACAAATAAAGGACGTATCAATCGTCCAAGATTTTCTTGAGGTATTTCCTGAGGACTTGCCAGGTCCTCCTCCGGCTCGACCAGTGGAATTCCAAATCGACTTAAATCCAGGAGCCGCACCCGTAGCTCGAGCACCGTATCAATTGGCTCCATCCAAAATGAAGGAATTATCAAAACAATTACAAGAGCTTTCCGACAAAGGATTCCTAAGGCCTAGTTCCTCACCTTGGGGAGCCTCAGTCTTTTTCGTCAAAAAGAATGATGGGTCATTCAGGATGTGCATCAACTACCGTGAGTTAAATAAACTGACAGTGAAGAATCGTTATCCACTCCCGAGGATCGACGATTTATTTGATCAACTCCAAGGATCCAATATTTATTCGAAGATAGATATGAGATCAGGATATCACCAGCTTAGAGTACGAGAGCAAGACATTCCAAAGACGGCATTCCGAACTCGGTATGGCCATTATGAGTTCTAGGTTATGCCATTCGGACTGACAAACGCACCTGCGGTAAATTCATGCCTAATGAACTGAGTGGCAAGCCTTACTTGATAAGTCGTAATGTCATCATTGATATGGACATAACTGAGATTTATTCGAAGGACGAGAAAGAGCACGAAGAACATCTTAAGGCAATTTTGGAATTGCTTAAGAAGGAGCAGTTGTATGCTAAGTTTTCAAAATGCGAGTTTTGGATTCCGAAGGTACAATTCCTCGGTCACGTCATTAAATAGCAGAGCATACATGTAGAACCAGCCCAAAATCTAATCCTATTCGAAAGATTGGGCATCTCCTAGTCCACCAACGAGATCTCCAATTCTTAAGACTTGCTGGATACCTACGAAGATTCATCGAGGGATTCCTAAAGATTGCCAAATCAATGACGAAACTTACTCAGAAAGGAATCAAATTTGATTGGGGTGAAAAGGAAGAAAATGCTTTTCAGTTAATAAAACAGAAGTTGTGTAGTGCGCCAATTCTGGCTTTACCTGAAGGAACGAAGACTTTTAGGACTATTTGTGATGCTTCCACACAACAAAGGCCTAGGCCCTGAGTTGAATGCATGAGAGAGAAGGTGAATTGCTATCCTCTTCTCGACACTAACAAGTATCACGAGAAGAACTACACCACTCATGATTTAGAACTTGGGTCGGTAGTGTTTGCCCTAAAGATATGGAGACACTATCTATATGGAACCAGATGCACATAATTCACCGACCATAAAAGTCTACAATTTATTCTCGATCAAAAGGAGCTTAACATGAGGCAACGCCGTTGGCTAGAGTTGTTAAGTGATTACCATTGCGACATTCTTCTCACAGGAAGGCAAACGTATGGCCGAGATGCGTTGAGCGTAAGGACCGGATTGAAGCCATTGTGGTTCGAGCCTTAGTTATGACCGAATTGGCTTGGATTTTCCCAAAACGAATATTAAACTCAGATCGCAGCCTTCAGAAACCAGAAGAATCTCGTAAATGAAAAACGTAGGCGGTATAATCAGAAGGGATATACCCAAGGAAAGATTAGAACCACGTGCCGATGGAACACTATGTTTACACGGCAGGAGTTGGTTACCTTGCTATGGAGACTTAAGATCCGTGATTATGCACGAATCCCACAAGTCAAAATATTCTATCCATCCCGGTTCTGAAAAGATGTACCAAGATGCAAAGAAATTATATTGGTGGCCGAACATAAAGGCTGACATCGCCACGTATGTTAGCAAGTGCTTAACATGTGCGAGGGTCAAGGCCGAACACCAAAGACCATCAGAACTATTAGTATAACCAGCAATACCCGAGTGGAAGTGGGATAATATCATGATGGATTTTATCACCAAACTTCCTAAGCCGTCACAAGGTTTTGACACCATCTGGGTGATTGTAGATCAACTTACAAAATCCGCTCATTTCTTGCCAATAAGAGAGAATGATCCATCGGATAAGTTGGCAAGGTTATACTTAAACAGGATAGTAGCAAGACACGAGATACCTGCCTCAATTATCTGTGATCGTGATGGGAGATTCACATCCAATTTCTGGAAATCATTTCAGAAAGCTTTGGGTACAGATATAAGCATGAGCACTGCGTATCATCCAAAAACTGACGGCCAGAGCGAGAGGACTATTCAGACTCTCGAGGACATGTTACGTGCTTGCGTGATCGATTTTGGCAAAGGTTGGATTAAACATTTGCCATTGGCCGAGTTTTCATACAACAACAGTTATCACGCTAGCATAAAGGCCGCACCTTATGAGGCACTGTATGGTCAAAAATATCAATCACTGCCGATGTCTTGGGCCGAAGTTGGAGAAACCAACTGACTGGTCCCATAATTAAATCCAATGAAACAACGGAAAAAGATCATCCTGATCAAGCAGAGGATACAAGCTGCTCAGGATCGACAAAAGAGCTACGCTGATCGAAAAGTGAAAGCCGATGGAGTTCGAAGTTAAGGATAGGGTTATGCTCAAGGTCTCACCATAGAAATGGGTTGTACGATTCGGTAAGCGGGGTAAGCTGAATCCGAGATACGTCAGACCTTTCAGGGTGTTAGCCAAAGTTAGGAAAGTTGCCTACAAGCTGGAACTTCCTCGAGAGTTTAAGTAAGTACATCATACTTTCCATAGTGACCCTAATCTAAGAAATGTTACACTGAAAAACCATTAGTCATGTCGTTAGAGGGAATTCACGTTGACGATAAGCTCCAGTTTGTGGAAGAACCCGTTAAAATCATGGAACGGGAGATCAAACGATTGAAGCGAAGCCGGATACCATTGGTTAAGGTTTGTTGGAACTCTAAGAGAGGTCCTGAGTTCACCTGGGAATGTTGAAAGACTCGTTACCAAAACAGAAACTACCCACAGCTTTCACAAACCTGGCTACGTCTTCCGCTACACAGGTTCTTAAGCTTTGAGGACAAAGCGCCTTCTACACGGGTGTGAAGACTGTGTATCATTTCTCAATTTCAGAGTCATTTTACGACTACCGTATTATTCTCACACATTTAATTTTAGTCCGATACGCGTTTACTTTTAAGCTAAATCGCGTAGACTAGAAATAATCAATTAATGTAAACGATCATCAAAGAAATTAAGGTTTACATCCAACCAATAAAATAATAATTATTAAGAAGAAATTATTAACTTTGCGTGTTTTAAATGTTATTGTCACGTAAAAGGGTTACTTTTTCGCAATAAAATTTACATTCGGATCACCGCACCTCAGAAATACCATAGACTTAGCTAACTCAAAAAAAAATAGGTAGAAAAAAACCAATACAACTTTTAAAACCCTTAACACGAAAAAATTTAAATAAAATTTTTCTATCAATAAACGGCCACTGAGGATGTCCCGGTAAGGGTGAGGCCAAATAAGATAGAGAGGGAATATGGCGTATCCAAGGAAGTGGGTGGGTGGGGGACATCCTCTGGCAAGAGTGTGTCCGCTAGTGTGACTCTGTAAAAATTTAATAAATTTTGTGTACATAACCCACTAGGGGCCGGTTAGGGGTCCAAAACAATTAGGAAATCTTCCTAATGATCTCCAAAGTACTAGTACATCTCTTGGCTAATTAATACTTGTCCTAATGGTCCCTTAGCTAACAATTACACAATGGGTAATAACCCATTTGGTCTTTGTTCTTGCCTATGCCGCGGTTAAACATACACACACACAAATCATAGGATTTTCAATATCTTAGCAAATCTTGTACCAAAATCCTC
Source organism: Tanacetum coccineum (assembly GCA_026074375.1). NCBI lineage: Eukaryota > Viridiplantae > Streptophyta > Magnoliopsida > Asterales > Asteraceae > Tanacetum > Tanacetum coccineum. The sequence continues at coordinate 49,705 of BQNB010006358.1, read as the reverse complement.
TAATTAAAACTTGTACTTAGTGGTTTAACATAATACAATGTGTAGTTAACTATAAACTACAAAACCACTATATAGGGCTCGAAATTGGTTTAGGATGGAACTAGGAAAGCTAACTAGCTCATGAGCCTATATAAACACCCTCATGATAACACTTAACCCTCTCCTACAACTCACAAACACTCTCTAAACCGAGAACACTCTTATTTCCATCTCATTGTTTTAGTACACCTTAAACCGAACAAACATAACACAAACCCGACGCCATATTTTACAAATCAAGGATTCTGTTAGGAAAATATTGTAAACAGACTTAATACTGTTAGTATTAAAGTTAAGTTTGTTAGTTCAAGTTAGTACTGATAGACGTGTTCACCGACCATAAAAGCCTACAACACATTCTCGATCAGAAGGAGCTTAACATGAAGCAACGAAGTTGGCTAGATTTGTTAAGTGATTATGATTGCGACATTCGTTATCACCTAGGGAAGGCAAACGTAGTGGCCGATGCGTTTAGCCGTAAGGAACGGATTGAGCCATTGCGGGTTCGAGCCTTAGTTATGATAATTGGCTTGGATATTCCCAAACGAATATTAGAAGCTCAGATCGAAGCCTAGAAACCAGAGAATATCGTGAATGAAGACGTAGGCAGTACAATCAGAAGGGATATACCCAAGGGAAGATTGGAACCACGTGCCGATGGAACCTTATGTTTACACGGCAAGAGTTGGTTGCCATGCTATGGAGATTTAAGATTCGTGATTATGCACGAATCGCACAAGTCAAAATATTCTATCCATCTCGGTTCTGAAAAGATGTATCAAGACATGAAGAAATTATATTTGTGGCCAAACATGAAGTTTGTTACTATTGGTGCATTACCATTTTCTACGATCTCACATAGAGTGTAATCAATGCACTGTAGGTACTGCTCCATCCTCATCTTCTAGAGATCATACTTACCAGGTTGGAGTATGGGTAGCTTGATGGTTTGTGTAGATTGAGTATCCATTGCTTCTTAAAGAAGTAGATCTTGTGTGTAGTAAAGTTTCTTCTTATTCAAAGCTTCTCAAAAGCTCTGATACCACTTGTTGATCCCAATATAATAGATATTTAATCCCTTAGCTTGTGTAAGGTATAGTTATGCAAGATAAATCTAACACAACTTAGTAGAAACTTTGATTATGAATATGAAAGACTATGCGGAATCTAGTCAATGATACTAAGAAGAATTACAATGAAACGGTAATAAACAAAATCAATAACAAACAGTTTACTAAACTTTCAGCCTCAATATAAAACGAACACTTTTAATAGTGTTAGGGTTTACAAAACCTTAAAGCTACGAATAGATTAACAGAACAATGAAAAGATGACCATTATCTTTATGCCCTAGGACCTCCTTTTATACACCAAGGAGTCCTAGTTGATTTACAATATATTACAAAAATTTAGAATATTCACTAAGATCCTTTCTATAGATAACTCATACTTATCACGTAAATATTCTTGTTCTCCAATCAACCTTTATCTTTTCAACAGTCTTAATCCTTGAGCAGTTGTAATCTTTCAGCAGTTGTAACCAGCAGGATTAACTTTTATTCCAGCAGCTGTAACTTCCAAACAGCTTCAAAAAATCTTTTAATCCCAACACTAACTCTCCAACCGTATCACCTTTTCTTAAAGATTGCACAGTGAATATCACATACGCGAATGCGAAGACGTTTGCAGATGATGTATCGATAAATAATGTTGGTGACAAGGAGTTAAAATCATATGATGACGTTGGAACTGGACGGATAACAAAGAAGGAGAAGAATGACAATGGTGTTTCCAAAGAACCCAACAAAGAATGGAAGCTGAATGTAAAAGTGGCTCCTCATAACAAAAACATTTATCACTATCTATGGCACCCAACATAAATTTCCCACTTGAACCGTATCATCAAAGAATCCTAATCTTGGGGAAGAGTCAAGCTAATGACTCATAAATAATTTAAGCGCTTCTCGGGAGGCAACCCGAGTATCTTTTAATTATTTGTTTGTTTTAATTTCTATTTTGAATAAATATGTACACCCTTTTCAAAAGTTGATTTTTAGCTTTTCAAATCTTAAGTGTGAGGGTGTTACATGCTCGTAATATTTAATATATTATTGTTTGTAGTATGTTTGTTTGTTTTGTTTATGTGTGAATAATTACAGCATGTAATGGAAGATGGGATTGGTTGTGACTTTGGAGTGTGTACGGATGCTTAGAGACGAAATCTATTGGTCTCACAAGCTTATGCTAGCTTTTGCGTAGCATTTATCATATGGAGTTCGATCGCGATTTCTTTTGCCCAGGAAGTTTAGTTTTTTTTCTTACTCTTATTTCCCTATTTTCATACTTTGAAGTTTATTTTTCACATTAAGGCCAATCCAAAACTTAAGTTTGGGGGAAAGTAATAGTGGAAAAACGAAACCGGTTTTAATATTCCTAACTTTTGGGCCAATTTAAAATTTGTGTGTGTGCTTGTTTGCCCTTGTGATCTAGTTGTTTTCACGCTTTTAGGTTCATATATTAGAATAATTGGGTTAATCCACTAGTGAAATACGATAAATTTTAAAATTTTTGAGATGTGTCCCAATTAATATTGCAGTCCATTCTAGGATCGATGACATTTGCTAGCGCATATTATAGCCCTTTCCACTAAATTGTGAAGATTTGAGCCTATTTCATATAGTATACATTACTAGTGATTTTATTTATTCTAGGATCGATGACATTTGCTAGCCAGTGATTTTATTTATTCTAGAACTTGTACTTGTAAATCATTACCAGGCCGCATTGAGATCACACTCGTGTGATATAAGTGTATATGCGTGATAAAGAAGCAACTTAGGAATAAATCCAAATGGCCTTCCAATTACATCGAAATGTCATTTGCTAGCCACATCGGTTAGTTAACCACCCATATGGACCTATTTGTTAACACTTACTTTTTGTGCTAGATACCTTTAATCACCTGTTAAGCCATCTCGTTCGTTTGTTACATCCACTAAAAAAAGAAAAAAATATTTTACACTTTAAACCTTAGCCTAACCCTTTGTCAAAGTCTAAATGGTGGGTTGCTAGTTGCTTGGTACGTTGGATAGTTTTTGATAATTAGTAGTTATGCCACACTTCACCATTTGTGTGTGCCATTCTGACAAAGACAGAGACTGCAGCTTCTTATTTATATTTTTGTGGTGTATGTTTATGCAAAGTGTGGGGGAGATGTGATGCATTTGAAAAAAAATAAAAAAAAGAGGATGAAAAAAATGAATAAGTCATCGAAAAAAAAGATCAAAGAAATATGTATGATGACAATTATAGCTAATGTGCTATATTATTTATGAAGATGAAGGAAGATGAAGTATTTGAGATATCAATTAGCCAATGTGCTAAGACGTGATATACTCATGTGGTGATCGACATGTGATTGATGAAAGTTTGTAACTATAATCATTTTTGGGATTTTGGTTTGTTCGGTGACTAGTAACATTGGTTTTTAGACTTTTGACTTATATGTTCTCGTAATTCACCCACTAATAGAACATCTCATGCCTTATCCATACCCTTTATTCACCCAAAGCCTAGATGTTACAACCCAATAAAATACCTCTTTAGATGTGTACACTTGGTGCTTATACTACGTCGGTGGAGTTTTGTTTCTTCTACAAGCCTATGGTAATAAATTTGATCATGACTGAGATTTGAGTATGAATTCTCTTATATACTCCACCACTAAATAAATAAAATGAGTGTTGAGTGAATTATACTTCATTCCTTTTTCATGAGGTGCTTAGAAATGTTTATCAAGCAAAAAAACCTTTGGGTATAGTCAAACATCTCGGTTTTCACCAAAAGCTTAAAACGATGGATCTTATCTCGTACTTGTACTTGGTAGATTTTCATCACAATTTTCTAATCATTCTTGTGCCCCATGTGGATTTTATTTTTCTTTAATTTCATATTTGCTTAAGGGCAAGCAAAGTTTAAGTTTGGGAAATTTGATAACGCTCAAATTGAGTATGTTTTTAGGAGTGTTATCCGTACTTTTGTATAAGTTAGTTGGCTACTTATCTATGCTTTTGTTACTTAATTGTATCAAAGTATGTTTGCAAGTATATTTGTAGCCAAGTATAGGAAAACGAGGAAAAATAACGAAAAAGAAGTAAAAACGAAGTTTTTATACAAGTACGAAGAATTTCCTACAAATACAAGTCTCGTGAAGAATATTCATGAAGATAAAGTAATCAAGTTAGTGGTCTAAAGACTCAAAAATAATGCATAAAACGGAAAACGAGGAAACGAAGAAAATATAACGCTACAAGTTTGATGTTGACCATTTTTGGACCAAAATCTGCTCATGGTCCAAGGCCACCAAATCTAGCCAGCTGCAGGCCAGAGAAGTCAGTTACAGGCCACGTCAGCCGCCAGCCAACATTTCTAGCCGCCGGCTAAACCTCTCAGATTGGTCCCCAAGTTTCATTAATGCTTGTTTATGTTCCAACTTAGTTGAGAACGATCAAGATCATTCTAGAATCCCTTTCCTGGCATTTTAGGACCCTTTGTGCCCAAGTTTTATGCTTGGTGGCCAAGGGCTTGTTCAAGTATAAATAGGAGACCTTGGTCATTGTTTTTCATCATCAAATCAACATTTTCTCTTCTCTACACCATCAAACATTCTCCTTGCACCCTAAGGACGAATTTCCACCATCATTTCTCTCCCAAAAGACCTCAAAACCTCTGCCATTTCCAGAAGTGGTGCTCAAGAACATCAAAGAAGGTGTTGGGAACCATATTCTAGTTGGTACGAAGCTTGTAGTCGATTAGAGGCTTGAAGGTTGCTTTAAATCCTTTCACTACCTATTGTAATCCTACTTTGGTAATATCTTGTTACTTTCATGATGTTTATGATTAAGATGATTGTTGAACCTTTGTGTTTGGTTGAATTAATCATGGAGTAGTACTTTATACACTTGTTTGGATGACGTTTATTATATGAAGATTGTTTATGTTTGATTATGGTTTTGATCAATTTCATGTTATGTTTAAGATCTATTTGTTCTTGAGTTTTGTATCAATTGCTTATCATGCTTGGTTAGTCGTTAGTGATTTCATAAGTCGAAATGGTTTTCATCAATTAACTAGTTATAATCATTTTGTCTATGGATGATTATCTATTGTATTGACCATTTCTTTAGTGGCTTGATTATGCAAAAGCAACTTGAGTATGATTGTTATTGAATTTGTGAAACGAACCACGAATTGAATTTGTTAAATAAACGTAATCGTGAATTGGGTGGTTTGGAATTTGTCACCATAATATTCTTAACTTGTAATTAATTTGTCAAAACCATCTTCATATGAACAATTCAAGTATTATGAACTAATCTAAACAAGTGTTGTATTTTACTTATTGAATTTGCTTAATCTTCATTGTCGTGCTCTTATTTGTTGCTTTTATGGTATCTTAGCTTGTGACATCCATTTTACCAATTTTGTATCGCTTATTACTTAGATTCTTCACAATCGAAAATACCCAAATCCTAGTGAACGAACTCGGCTTACCACAACAAACTAACTACATACGAAAGGGTCATACTTGCCTGTTTGTTCTTAGCTTATTTCAATAAATCGTGTTATAAATTTAAAACTAGTAGTCGCGAGACACATCAAGGTCCTATCATGCAAGCTATATAAAGCTTCGTAGGTTATAGTCTAGGGAAAACCACCTAGTTCTCTATAACCAATGACTCTGATACCAATCTGTCACACCCTGTCTACGGCAGAAACAGGAGGTGTAACAGACATGATCGTCATAACACATTGATATAAGAAAATAAAGAATCACTAAATGAAATATTAACATGAACGTGTCATGACGACTGCCGACACAAGCGGAGACTTGTGTCGTGGTTAGTCAATACCAAGACAACATAGTCAAATAAATCCTACAACCCAGGACAAGTACAAATAAAGTCAGGTAAACACCCTAAACATAAAGATAGAGATGTAGGAACACATGGGATAACTGACCCATGAGGTTACGTCATAAGCTTCTCTCTAAGCAATGTAGGGGGTTCTCTACTCCTCCTTAGGCATAATAAATTGGTTACCTAAAAAATGAATACTCAAAAATGTCAACATAATATTGGTGAGCTCGTAGGTTTAAGTAAAAGACCCACTTGATGTGCATATAGTTTAAGTAGGACAAGAGCGAGAAGATATGCATATATGGCATTCAGTATCATCACCCAATAACAATTCACATAACGAAAATTTACATAATGATAATCACATAATAACAATCACATAATAAAACTCAATCACATGGGTGTATCCTCCCAAAGGTATATTGGCGCCCTACCCAAATGAAATGGGTGTCTCTTCCTGAGATTATTTACTTCCCCAATTTAGGTACAATTCACACATATTGCAATATAACTCACATAATGTCCGAAAGAAAAGTTTATCACAGCATAAAAACAATTAAAATGACATTTGAGTATCATTTTCCCTTAGGAAAACATAAGTAAAAGAGGGGTTACGAAGACTCACCTTAAGCGGAGCAGTTAATCGAAATAAATCAACAAGTAAAAGATGAGCTTGAATGTCCTAACGCGACCTAGTTGGAATACAGTGATTTAAGTGCTAGTTATTAATAGCGAAAGATGCATATGCGATTTTTATAAGGTAATCAACACTCAAACGTGTTTGTGTTTTGTATGTAAGTCAAATGTGATCTCGTAAAAGTCAAAGTCGTTTAGTTTTATCAAGTTTCGACCTTAAAACATACGTTATTATTTTATAAGTCCTTAGAATAACCCGCACGTTATCCGTTTTCTAAATAGTTCCGATTAGTTCATATCTTGTTGATGGGTTCAGTTCCTGAGCCCTTCAGCCTCTCAGTAGATTTAAACATAAAATCCCCTAATTTTTACTCAAGCTGAAGTCTTTTAGTTTGAGTCACTGACGGTTCTTCAGCGTCAGCTCTTCAGGTCCTTAGAAGATTGAGAAGTATCTTCACTTCAGCTTACGCAGCGGATCAGATTCTGAAGAAGGCCTATGTAAAGAGCTTCAGTTTAGCTTGGTTGACAATTATAAGTTGAACGTTGTCTATCTCCTTAATAGAAGTTTGAAACTTTGTTTCACTTCTAGAAGGTTTACAAGGCGGGAAAAAGATTGCTTTATGTAAAAAGGAATAAAGTAATCTCCTTGGGAAAGACTACTTCTAGAGTTGGTATATAAGTACAACAACTTTTCCTTAAAGGACTGTATCTAGTACTTTGGAGCACGTCTGCATTAAATGGTATCCCAACCACCCATTGGATGCTTGACACGCGTATTAGGTTAACTTGTAAACCCTAATCCCTTTGCCTATAAAAGGAAAGGGATTCCCAGAGTAAATGTTATCTCTTCCAATTAATGTGATACACATTGAAGAGTTCATTTATCTCTCAAACAAACTGAACGGTATTACTGAAGCTGAAGCTTCAGTTTAGTCATAAGTAGTTTGTTTTCTTACTCTTTTAACTTTGGTTAGAGTTTAAGTTCAAAGGAGATAAAAACCCTAATTGTCATTCAACCACCTTGCTATTCCGCAAGCAAGGTGTTTCATAGATTCTTTATTTAATTCTAATAAGAACATATACGTTAAAAATTTACTTCTGTGTGTTTTAAACTTGTTCTTTTTATTGTTTATATATATATCTATTTAAAACTCACTTTGTTGCCATGAAATGTGGTTAGTTTAATTTAATAAACCTTATATTGCATTAAAAGGGACAAACAAGTGGTATCAGAGCAGGTTGATTTATAAAACCTTTTTTCAAAGTTTTTATAACTTCTCAAAAGATTTTTAAAATCAAGATCCATCTTAAATGGCAGCAGAAGTACCACAGACTCTTGAATATAGGGGTGGCCAATTAAATGACGCTCTTGTACTAGAACTGGAAAATTTCACCAATTGGAAAAATAAGTTCATGTGCCATATCATTGGTATTGAACCTCAATTTGAAAACATCATTTCAAACAGTCCTTATATCCCTATGACAGTTGGTCAAAGGAAGCCAGAATCACAATAGACACCGGATAAGAGAAAAGCTGCTAACTTAGATCGACGACTCAAAAGTCTCATTATGTATGTGCTTCCAGATGACCCCTGAAGTTGTGCTATAACACCTTCAAATTCAAAGAAGGTGAAACTCTAACACAAACTTTCACCAGATATAAAGCTTTGATGAATGAATTAGTAAATGATGGCATTAAACTTTCAAAGCTTAAAATAAATATTAGTTTTATAAATGGGTTATCAAAGAAGTGGCTAGCTTTCTGCTAAAGTCTTAGAAACACAAATCATGTGAAAGAATCTGAGCTTGCTTTTCTATTTAGTAAACTCAAATATGAAGAAAACCTAATAAATATCATTTATGAGACTGATTAGAAGAAAAATCCTGTCTCTGCAACTCTATTGTCATCCGCCTTCTTCTCTACCTCTATTGTCTCGAACTTTCAAGATAGTCTTGATGATGAAGAGGATACAAGAAGCAGTCAAGAGTACATAAATGACCTTAAAGAAGAATACCAAGCAAGAGCTCCTTTAGCCAAATCTAAAAGGTTCTTCAAGAAGGGTACTCAAAGGTTCAGTTGTGCAAAAGCAACTGATCAAACTGAATGCCACAAATGTAGCAGGAAATGCCATTTTGCTAGAGATTGTTATTTAAAAACATCAATTCCTTCATATCAGTCACCTTTTCAAACCAAACTTCTTCATTCGTCTGAGCACAAACCTAAACTGAAGCATACCAAAGACTTTGAAGCCAAATACAATAAAGTTAAAGCTAAATTAGCCATCCTCGGTTCCAGTGCTTCAGTTCCCAAGTCATCCTCGGGAAAAAACAAAGGTATCATTGCTAAAACGTATGAATAGGATGAAGAAGAAGTGTCATCAGATGAAAATGAAGGAACTAAAGTCAAATCTCTTATGGCACTTGCTGATGAAGAAAGAGTTTCTGTTGGCAAAGAAAGTGCCAACAATGGAGAATGGGTCAAGATTTCTATACAAAAGGTACACACTCTTCTTGAAATGGAAGATAATGATGATAGAAAATCCTTTCTAGATTCTTTGTATATTGATCTAAACTATATTGAAGAACAAAGAAACAATCTTTTGACAAAACATAGAAATCTTGTTCAAGAACTAAATACATGCAAAGAACAGTTTTTGGTATTAAAACAAGCAAAACTTGATCTTCTTACTACGCAGCATGTAAACACTAAGATTCTTAAAGAGAATCAAAACTTAAGAAATGAACTAAAATAGCTAACATCTGTTACAGAAATATGGCTAAACAGTTCTAATAAAGACAATCAGTGTATCAGTGAACAAATTCCTACTCAAAAGAAGAAAATTTTAGGAATTGACCAACTCACTGAAGATACCTCCAGTTCTAGGCCAAAAGACTTGATATTTGTAAAATATTCAGCAGATAACTTAAATATGTCTATTACTAGCAGTAATAAACCTAGGTTATCTGAAGCTGAAGATTCTACTCTGCCAAATCATGATACTAGTAAGGTACCCTCAGATGAGTCAGAAAGAAACACAGTTGATCCTTCAGTTGCTATCTTTGACTCTTCAGTGACTGATTATGATTCAGCTGATGAATCTTTAGTCTGTAGCAACCCTCTTCCTCCACTGGAGAAGCTGGCTGGTGTTGAACCTGTCTCTGGACCAAAGACTATCAAATCAATTTTGAAGTTAAATTCCACATTCAAAGATGAAATCTTAAAAAGTTTCATCATTAATGAACCATCCTTAGCTCCTGCTAAGGGTAACATAAGCACTTCAGTTTGAAAAACAATTCAGCTCCTGCTAGTAAGTTAAAGAATGTGAAAATGGAAGATGACCCTCCTTTGGCTATTGTAATAAAAGAACTTAATGAACTAAAATTATAAATTAGCAAGAATAAGTCATCTTACTCCAGAAACAAAAATTCTCAACAGGTTCCTCTCAATGCACTTCAAAACAAATATAAAACTTAATTCAAAATGAATTGTGAACTGTGTGGACAAAACAATCATCTTTCTGAGAATTTTTATCATGTCTTGTTTTGTAAAAAGTGAAAAAGAACTAATCACAGAACATGTGATCATGTTGAATTTATGTCTTCTACGAAGGTATATCAGCATCACACTGGCCAAGGTGAATCTTCTTCAAGATCTAGATCTTCAAGGCCAGCAATACATTTTCTTTCCTACATACATTGTGGGTATAATGATCATCAGTCTGATGATTATGTATACTATCTCACATGTGAGTTATGTGGAAGTTATGATCATGATACTCATGGTCATAACAGGACTATTTCTCTAAGAAGAGGAATGAAACCTAGAAACCCTCAACATGTCACAAAGAACTATGAAACATGTGGTAGCAATGTTCATACCAAAACTGATCACAATGACATTAAGTGGTATAGGAAAAGAGAAGCTCTTTAAACTAAGAAAGCTGATACTCTTAAAACAAGTAAAACTGAATCATCAAGTGCTCTAAGATTAAACACTCCCACTAAAAGGTAAGTATCTAAGAAAAACTAGCTATCCTGAATCTATTTGTGCAGTGTAACATCAGGAAATTCATATCGATTTTAAACAATGGACGCTCAAAGCATATGACAAATGTCAAGGATTACCTGTAAAAATATGAGGAATAACCAAGACCTAAAGTAATATATGAAGATGTGTCTACATACGTCACTAAAGGTCATGGTTATGTAAAATTATGGTATAGTTTTCATAAATGAAGTACTTGAAAATAGTATAATCTACAATCTCTTTAGCTTTAGTCGAATCTGTAATGCTAAATATATTGTTTAGATTAGTGAGAAAAGAAAGGTGCATGCTCCACAGCATGATCACTGAAATGCTTTTAACAACTGAGAATCTTTCATAAAACTTTATGAAAGATAAATCAAGTGTTGTTAAAGCAGAAATCTCATCTGACCAAAATGGTTAAAATGATCAAATTGATCAAAATCATCAAAATGATCATTTGTTTCAAACTGATGAATTCTTAAATGATGATCAGTATGAACACTCAACACATACCAATGAAAAATAATTCATTAATAACCATACTGAACTTATCCTCTCCAAATGGAAGATACTTCAGTACATGATACAAATCCAATCCTTTTTAATAAGGGATAAATTTGGCATTGTAACCATAAGGCATTAATGCTTGATCTAATCATCAATCAACATAAAGGCATGAAACCTATGCTTTAGTTGCAAGATTTAAGTAATTAGGATTTTTCTTGCCTGTGCCACTTCATAAATTTCATAGATAATCAAAATGGATGTCAAAAGTGCATTCCTCAATAGTAAACTAAAAAAAGAAGTTTATATCAAACAATCCTTAGTTGTTGAGAGCGGTGAGTTTCACGATGTGCGAATCAAACTTAAACAAGCTCCAAAGGCATGGTATAAAATGCTCTCAACCTTCTCACTAAACACAAGTTTATAAATGGTAAGATAGTCAACACATTGTTTGTTTACAAAACCCAAACTAATGTGATTTTGGTGCAAATCTGGGTTGATATTATCTTCGAGTCTACATACATAAAATTGTGTAATCAGTTTGCTAAACTAATGACCCAAAGATATGAAATAAGCATGATGGGTGTCCTCATCTACTTCCTTGGATTTCAGATTAAACAATCTGAAAGAGGCATTTCAATCAACCAAGAAAAATATGTCAAGGATCTGCTTAAAAAGCATGACATAAATGGTTCATCAATAAAATCTCTAATAGTACCCCCTAACAAGTTAGGACCTGCTCTCAATGGCAAAGCTGTAAATAAGACTCAGTATAAAGGTATGATTGGATCACTAATGTACCTAACTACAAGCATATCTGACATTTAATTCTCATCTTGTCTTTATGCAAGATACCAAGCAAATCCTAAGGAATTCCACCTTATTGCTGAAAAGAGAATTTTTCAGGTACCTAAAAGGTACATCCAGTCATGGTCTTTGATGCGGTCGTTGTAGGACTTCAATAAGAAGTTTTACAACTCCTTAGGCAGAGTACCAAACCGTTGTAGTAGTAGTATAGGCAAGACTCAGGGGTTGTTATCATTCTCTAGGGAAATAGGTTGGGAATGCTTGATCATGGTCTAACAAAATTCTAAGGGTTAAGAGAAGATTATTTTTGTATTTTTATATTTATATTAAAGCAATTAAGTCTATGGTTTTGAGAGGTTTGGTTGGTTTTAGCTATTAAACTAAATGATAAACTACGCTACTAGTGATAACAATATAATAAAAAGATTGTATTCATTTAATCATGTATTACTCCCTAGATTGCTTCTGCTAGTGTTGTTGCTTTGTCACACTTATGATGATCTATGTAATTATTTCCTAAGTCATGAACAAATTACACGAACCTGTCGTCTATTTAATATTCCGTTAAGGCAAAACACATAGTAAGGTAGTATGAAGACTATTACCCGGCCCCCAAGAGTATATTAAATGCATTTGAAATATATTAAAAGTGGATCAACCTTATAAGGGGCAAGGTAGTATGAAGACTGTTACCCGATGGTATCCTTTCTACACAATCATGTTTCCCTAGATATATCAACAACGATACAGACAAAAGCTAGTTTTCTAAAGCCTAACATGCATATTCATCACAAGAAGCAACACCACTAAGATTTACATTCTAGGTTTCATACAATCATAAATGAACACAATAAGGGGTTTAGCCAAGCATGTTAAATATAAAGTAAGAACAATAAAGAATCAAACAACAAGACATATTGAATGATTAAGATAGTATTACTTGATTACAACATAAATTGAAGGAGTTACAATAGGGTTTTGAAGCCCTAAAGTCATCCTAATAAGCTGCCAAATGAACTAAGGTTCGTTCCCCTTTTTTACTCTGAAGTTACACACTTAAAACCCTAATTTTGGGTTTGTATATATAGGAAAATCGCTGCGTTTTAATCATAACGCCGTCATAAGTATAATCTTCTAGATCTGCGTGTGAGTCGGTGCGAGTTGACGCCGTCATGAAAGGTTATGACGCCGTCACAAGGTGGGTTGTGACGGCGTCATGTAGAACTGGTGACGCCGTCTCCAGACTATGTGAGCACAAATCTTCAAGAATCTTGGTGTTGGTCCGTAGTCTTGTCCGTTTCTTCTCCAAATAAGCCCAAGTCACATGTATTTCCTCCAAATGCCTTCCAAATGCTAAATAGTTGAAAAAGAATTATTAAATACCTATTGTGGGCACAAATGCACGATTTAGGGGGTTAAATGCCTCCAAACAAGTGTATAAAATAACACCTCATCAAATACCCCTATATTTGGGATTTGCTTATCCTCAAGCAAATGGGCTTTTCTACCTAGACAATAGCAATATAAGGGTCATTTAACCTACTCTTTAAAAGTATTTTACAACACAACCTTCTAGACCTCGTGATTAAAAGCACAAAAAGTATATATTAGCACCTCACATAAGTGTTTGGGATTCTCTCATTCACTCGGTTGTATAATAAATTATGACATAATGGGGGAAACAGAAAATCAACACTCATTACCTGTCATAGCATATGAATTACCATAGGCTTGGTAAAAGATCAAACCTCCATCGCTAGGTGCAAGCATTATTCATTACTATCTAAGAGGTCTTTTAAAAGGGTTGTGGGGTATAGGTGTAAGATAACATATAATAGAAACGGAAATGGATGGGATACATTTGGGTGGCTGTGGGTGAATTTGGAGTAGAAGGGTTACCTAATTATTTACACGAATACACACTGGTTTGGTTGCTAAACCAAGATTTGGACAAAGATATACAAATTCTACACAACTTTACATAAATCTCTTTCTTTTTCTTTTCTTTTTTTTCGAATAACATAATACATCATAACTTGGAGTTTATAACACGTACCCCTACACTTGAGCTTTTACATACTTAATATTTACAATCTAACTAATGACCTGATTTGAGGTGGATCAAAATAACATAGAGATCATCTAACAAACGTATGGGGGTATTGACTTAACTTTTCTTCCTTACTCTTTCGCGAAATAAATACTACCATAAATCCCAATCGTCCCAAAACAGTATTTACAAGGATAAGGACTTAGCAACCGTGTACTCAAATAATTAACTTAGGTTAAACACAATAATGTACTAAAAGTGAGTACATACAAGGTAGGATAAGGCGATTTAGGTGTAACAATTGGTTTAAGGGTTAACAATGATCTTCATTAATAATTTCGAATCCACTAAAAAATTATGAGATTTGTGAAAAAGGATAGGCTCGGAGGGTTGTACTAGGGGTATCCTGCTTTAAAAATGAGTGCATGGCAAGGGCGTGGGATAGTTATATGATCAGTGTGACCATCATAACAATTACAAGTTTAAAACATGGGTTAATCCTAATGCTTCTTATCAAGCAAATCCTAATACTTACTTTGCGGTCTCGGGATGCATCACAAAAACAAGTTCTAGAATTTAATTTACTTTCGGTACACTTATAAAATTTAATACCGGTCTTAATGCTCAAGAAAAGGCGACAAAGATCACACGTACACATCTGTAATGACGAAATTGACACATATGACTGCTCACTCCTTAACTCGAGAAAGCTAAAGGTATAAACTATCTTGGGTATCAATAATAGACACCCGAATTCCTATAGATCTAAAGGCGAACCTCACATTTTTTGGGTGGAATTCTGAGGGTTTTTGTGTTAGTCATATAAATTCCTATCCATGAGATGCTATTAATACTCGGTTTTCGTCGGTATGTGTCATAAAAAATTTAAATTTGGGTCAAAATTACCATTTTATGCTATGTTTCGATATATTACTCGTCATTTTAAAGACAAAGCAAATGACAAATGAAAGAATAGTTTCTAAGGCTTATTTTCCCCATTACACTTAAGTTGAACACTGTCCTTAATGTTTTATAGAAGTACCCGTAAAAACGAATTAAAGGGATAAAGAAAACAAGTAAAAGAAACTGGTACTCCCCTGGTTTGCTAAATAATAGAGAAGAAACATGCGATAACTGGTTAAATCGTCCTTCAAGAGTCATACAATGAAACTTCCTAAGAACTTCCAAGCTTTTTCTCATCAAATATAACCTGTAATCAAAGACAAAGACAACTATACCAAGCATAAAATATGCGATATAATAATATACAACTCAACCTCTCCTTAAATAACTCGTATGAATATATATCAATACATCTCAAGTACAACAACTCTAATTGGCAAACAAGCAACCAACAAATCAACTTTTATTCATACTTCATCCCTTTATATTTTTTAAACATTCATCACGACCATTCATCGGTGGTGTGACTACTCCACCAGACTTGAGATAAGCATAAACAAAAATACAAAAATATAAAAATACAAAAATACAAAATACAAAGGTGAAAGATAGGATGAGAGAATTGTTAAACTCATGGTTTTGCATGTTTATAAAAGAATTACAACTTTCTTAAGTGTTGTACAAGTTTTATTTTCAAAAATACTTAAAAAATTTAAGTTTTCCTGTAACTGGCCGATTGATGTCGTCAGGGATATACTGACCCCATCACAGTTTTCGTGGTGACGGCGTCGTGTGCAAATCGTGACGCCGTCTATACTCTGTGAAAACTCATATTTTGTTTTTGATGAAAAATTTCATGCACTCATTCTTATAAGTTATTTTCTTGTACAAAATGCTGCATAATAACCTGAGAATTAACAATTCAATCATATGACTCGAAATTGAGGCGAATTAATCTAAACAATTTATTTTAAATGTTTGAATTTAGTTCTAAAAACCGGATATTTCCCCTACACTTATTTTGTTGCAAAATACCTTTAATTGCAAATAAGACGAAGTTATAAACAAACAAAGCATGATTACAAACTAATTCAAACATAAATAAACAAACGATAAAGAATTAAAACATACAAGGCACTCCTAATATGCGGGAAAAATAAATATTGGGTTGCCTCCCAAAAAGCGTTTTTCTTTATTTACAAGTCTTGTAGCTAGACTCAAAGTCACACGTCCTTACGTGACTTCTCCTTCATCGTCCATTCCACCTTTGACTTTAACAAGAGCGGGATGCTTACTTTTTAAATTCTTACTCCTCTATTGGTTGAACTCCATCTCCTTTTTCTAAGTGAAGCTTTATCCTTTCTTCCCATTCTAGGACTAGTCTATTCACAGTCATAGTGGGGGCTAGAGGCTCTATGTCGTTCTTGACTCCTCTCTCTATTATACCGAGGGATTCAGGTATCTTATGAAAACTTATCTTACTCTTTCTAGACCTTAGAGTTATGGTGCCTTTGTCAAACTTAATCATGGCCTTGGCCATTGTTAGGAATGGTGTTCCTGAGATGAAAGGCCTCCTTTCGTCTTCCTTTCATCTTCCTTTATGTCCAAAATCATAAAGTACACAGGGTACACATGTTTAGCGACCTCAACTAATACATCCTTAGCTATTCCCAAAGGGTAGATATACGAATGGCTAGCTAGTGAGAGTCTAATGTCTGTTTCAGCAGGCCTTTTGTCGGTAAGTTTCACATAAGTGGAGTAGGGCATGATGTTAACATCGGATCCTTGATCGACTAGCACGTTCACGTGTTTAAGGCCTCCTATGCCACAAGGTAATTCAAAGTTTCCTCCAATGTCCTCCTTCTTTGTTATCTTTTTCTTAAGGATCGCTTCATAAACAAGCCCCCTAGGTGACACATTATATGTATTTCCCTTTACCTTTCCAACTCGGGCTCTTTACAAAGAGGCATTGAACCTATTATTATCAACCAGTCCCCTAATTAGTTCTTCATTAATCCTATATTTCAAATAGTATTTTACAGGTCGAGAACCGTGTGCTTCCACCACTTCTTCTTTCTTAACTTTTTTTATTGGCATGTTTTCGGCCCCGTTTTTAGCTCCATTCATTGTCTCGACCTCCTTTATTGCCACCTCCATATCTGGTTTGTTAGTTCCTTTACTATCATCGCCAGTTTCCACGTCATATATGTCATTTTTTTCTTCCTCTTCTCTGATAAGAGAGATGGAATTTACGCCTTTGGTGATGGGGGATTTGGCCTCTTCTCTAATTAGCACTTTTTCAGGGGTCCTGTTGGTTGTAAGTTCCTTAATAAGTCTAAACATTTCAGTCATCCTACCATTGATCTCCTCGCGTTGCTTGAAAATTATATTTTCAAATCTCTCCATTCGTTCGGTGTGTGTTGCCATGTAATCCTGTACTCGAGTTTAGTGTTTTTCCTAAAGGGTTTTCCCATTACCACTTCAGCCATATTTACTTAAATAAATTCTCCTATGTCTTCCAATACCACGAAGTCCGTGATGTAGGTGAAGCTACCAACAAACACGTAGACATCCCTAACAACTGCAACTAAGTTTTTCCTTGTACTTTCTAATCCTTCCACCATTATAGTGTTCTAGGCTTTTCGCATGATAATGTTCATTGGTAAGAAGGGTCCAAAGTAGGCGGTAAACTTCCTAAATCTGATCATACATTGGAACGCTAAGTCATCCCCATCGAAACTATTGATTGCCTTTTCTCGGCGCAACATTCTAACATTCTCATACTCAATTAATTCATTAAGCACTTCACCATCATCTGAATCATTATCTAAGTGAGAAAAGGGTGAAACAAGAGGTGTATCTACTGATTCATCATCGGACTCAAGATCATTCATATTGGTATCATTGACGAAGTTATTGAGGAATCGCTTAATATTCTCTAAGCAAGAGTCAACAAAGGCTGAAATTCTCTATAGCTCGTGGAGCTCTTGGATGGCTCGAGCGCGCAGCGCAGCTGGTAGGACATGATGATTATTGGTTGGTAGTGGATTCGCGTTCTTCATAATGAATAATGGAATAGTCAATGGAAATTACAAAAAAACACACAAAGAAGAGATAGACTACAAGAAAGCTAATATGCGGAAACTAAAGTCGTACTTGAAGGGATTCAAGTAAGTAGAACTAAGCTAAAATATGATCAAAATCTAACTATTCCGTACGCAGTAGCGCCAAAAACTTGATGCGGTCGTCTTATGACTTCAACAAGAAGTTTTACAACTCTCTAGGCAGAGTACCTAACCATTGTAGTAGTAGTATAGGCAAGACTCGGGGGTTGTTATCGTTCTTTAGGGGAATAGTTTGGGAAGGCTTGATCACGGTCTAACAGAATTCTAAGGGTTAAGAGAAGATTATTTTTGTATTTTTATATTTATATTAAAGCAAGTAAGTCTATGGTTTTGAGAGGTTTGGTTGGTTTTAGCTATTAAACTAAATGATAAACTACGCTACTGGTGATAACAATATAATAAAAAGATTGTATTCATTTAATCATGTATTACTCCCAAGATTGCTTCTAATAATGTTGTTGCTTTGTCACACTTGTGATGATCAATGTAATTATTTCCTAAGTCATGAACAGATTACACGAACCTGCCGTCTATTTAATATTCCGTTAAGGCAAAACATATAGTAAGGTAGTATAAAGACTATTACTCGGCTCCCAAGAATATATTAAATGCATTTGAAATATATTAAAAGTGGATCAACCATATAAGGGGCAAGGTAGTATGAAGACTGTTACCTGATGGTATCCATTCTACACAATCATGTTTCCTTAGACATATCAACATCGATACAGACAAAAGCTGGTTTTCTAAAGCCTAACATGCATATTCATCACAAGAAGCAACACCACTAAAATCTACATTATAGGTTTCATATAATCATAAATGAACACAATAAGGGGTTTAGCCAAGCATGTTAAATATAAAGTAAGAACAATAAAGAATTAAACAACAAGACATATTGAATGATTAAGATAGTCTTACTTGATTAAAACATAAACTAAGGAGTTACAATAGGGTTTTGATGCCCTAAAATCGTCCTAATAAGCTGCCAAACGAATTAGGGTTCGTTACCCCTTTTTACTCTGAAGTTACACACTTAAAACCCTAATTTCGGGTTTATATATATAGGAAAATCGCTGCGACGGTGTCGCGTTTTAATCATAACGCCGTCATAAGTAGAATCTTCTAGATCTACGTGTGAGTCGGTGCGAGTTGACGCTGTCATGAAAGGTTATGGCGCCGTCACTAGGTGGGTTGTGACGGCGTCATGTAGAACTGGTGACGCCGTCTCCAGGCTCTGTGAGCATAAATCTTCAAGAATCTTGGGGTTGCTCCATAGTCTTCTCCGTTTCTTCTCCAAATAATCCCAAGTCACATGTATTTCCTCCAAATGCCTCCAAATGCAAAATACTTGAAAAAGAACAATTAAGTACCTATTTTGGGCATAAATGCACAATTTAGGGGTTAAATGCCCTTGAAAAAATGTATAAAATGACACTTCATCAAATACCCCTACACTTGGGATTTGCTTGTCCTCAAGTAAATGGGCTTTTCTACCTAGACAATAGCTATATGAGGGATTTAACCTACTCTTTAAAAGTATTTTACAACACAACCTTCTAGACCTCGTGATTAAAAGCACAAAAAGTATATATTAGCACCTCACATAAGTGTTTGGGATTCTCTCATTCACTCGGTTGTATAATAAATTATGACATAACAGGGGAAACGAAAAACAACACTCAATTACTGACAAGCATATAAATACCAATAGGCTTTGTAAACGGATTAAAAAACCTCCACCGCTAGGTGCAAGCATTATTCATTACTATCTAAGAGGTCTTTAAAAATGGTTGTGGGTTGTAGTGAACAATAACATATAATGGAAACGAAAATGGATGGGATACATTTGGGTGGCTTTAGGTGAATTTGGAGTGGAAGGGTTAGCTAATTATTTACACAAATACACGCTGGTTTGGTTACTAAGCCAAGACTCGGACGAAGATATACAAAACCAACGACAATTTCTACATCAATCCTCTTTCTTTTCCCATCTCTTTCTTTTTCTTTTCTATTTTTTTCAAACATAATACATCATAACATGGGGTTTATAACACGTACCCCTACACTTAAGCTTTTACATACTCAATATTTACAATCTAACTAATGACCCGATTTGAGGTGGATCAAAATAACATGGAGATCATCTAACAAACGTATGGGGGTATTGACTTTACTTTTCTTCCCTACTCTTTCGCGAAATAAATACTAATAATTAACTTAGGTTAAACACAATAATGTACTAAAATTGAGTACATACAAGGTAGGCTAAGGCGATTTGGGTGTAACAATTGGTTTAAGGGTTAACAATGCTCTTTATTAATAATTTGGAATCCACCAGAAAATTACGAGAATCGTGAAAAAGGATAGGCTCGAAGGGTTGTACTAGGGGTATCCTGCTTTAAGAATGAGTGCATGGCAAGGGCGTGGGATAGTTATATGATCAGTGTGACCATCATAACAATTACATGTTTAAAACATGGGTTAATCCTAATGCTTCTTATCAAGCAAATACTAATACTTACTTTGCGGTCGCGGGATGCATCTCAAAAACAAGTTCTAGAATTTAATATACTATCGGTACACTTATATAATTAATACCGGTCTTAATGCTCTAGAAAAGGCGACAAAGACCACACGTACACATTTGTAACGACAGAATAGACACATATGACTGCTCACTCCTTAACTCGAGAAAGCTAAAGGTATAAACTATCTTGGGTATCAATAATAGATACCCGAATTCCTATAGATCTAAAGGCGAACCTCACATTTTGGGGGTGGAATTCTGAGGGTTTTTGTGCTAGTCATATAAATTCCTATCCATGAGACGCTATTAATACTCGGTTTTCGTCGGTATGTGTCATAAAAAAAATTAAATTTGGGTCAAAATTACCTTTTTATGCTATGTTTCGATATATTACCCATCATTTTAAAGACAAAGCAAATGGCAAATGAAAGAATAGTTTCTAAGGCTTATTTTCCCCCTACACTTAAGTTGAACACTATCCTCAATGTACTATAGAAGTACTCGTAAAAACGAATTAAAGGGAAAACGAAAACAAGTAAAAGAAACTGGTACTCCCCTGGTTTGCTAAATAATAGAGAAGAAACATGCGATAACTGGTTAAATCGTCATCCAAGAGTCATACAATGAAACTTCCTATGAACTTCCAAGCTTTTTCTCATCAAATATAACTTGTAATCAAAGACAAAGACAACTATATCAAGCATAAAATATGCGATATAATAATATACAACTCAACCTCTCATCAAATAACTAGTATAAATATATATCAATACATCTCAAGTACAACAACTCTAATTGGCAAACAAGCAACCAACAAATCAACTTTTATTCATACTTCATCCCTTTATATTTTTTAAACATTCATCACGACCATTCATCGGTGGTGTGACTACTCCACTAGACTTAAGATAAGCATATATAAAAATACAAAAATACAAAATACAAAGGTGAAAGATAGAATGAGAGAATTGTTAAACTCATGGTTTTGCAGGTTTATAAAAGATTTACAACTTTCTTAAGTGTTGTACAAGTTTTCTTTTCAAAAATACTTAAAATTTTCGAGTTTTCCTGTAACTGGGTGATTGATGTCGTCAGGGATATCCTGACCCCGTCACAGTTGTCGTGGTGACGGCGTCGCGTGCAAATCGTAACGCCGTCTCCACACTCTGTGAAAACTCATATTTTGTTTTTGATGAAAAATTTCCTGCACTCATTCTTATAAGTTATTTTCTTGTACAAAATGCTGCATAATAACCTGAGAATTAACAATTCAATCATATGACTCGAAACTGACGCGAATTAATCTCAAATTTATTATAAATGTTTGAATTTGGTTCTAAAAACCGGATATTTCCCCTACACTTATTTTGTTGCAAAATACCTTTAATTGCAAATAAGACGAAGTTATAAACAAACAAAGCATGATTATAAACTAATTCAAACATAAATAAACAAACGATAAAGAATTAAAACACACAAGACACTCCTAATATAAGGGAAAAGTAAATATTAGGTTGCCTCCCAAAAAGCACTTTTCTTTATTTACAAGTCTTGTAGCTAGACTCGAAGTCACACGTTTTTACGTGACTTCTCCTTCATCGTCCACTACACCTTTGACTTTAACAAGAGCGGGATGCTTACTTTTGAAATTCTTACTCCTCCATTGGTTGAACTCCATCTCCTTTTCTAAGTGAAGCTTTATCCTTTCTTCCTATTCTAGGACTAGTCTATTCACAGTCATAGTGGGGGCTAGAGGCTCTATGTCATTTTTGACTCCTCTCTCTATCCTACCGAGGGATTCAAGTATCCTATGGAAACTTATCTTACTCTTTCCAGACCTTAGAGTTATGGTGCCTTTGTCAAACTTAATCATGGCCTTGGCCGTTGTTAGGAATGGTGTTCCTAAGATGAAAGGCCTCCTTTCGTCTTCCTTTATGTCTAAAATTATAAATTCCATAGGGTACACATGTTTAGCGACCTCAACTAATATGTCCTCAGCTATTCCCAAAGGGTATATATACGAGTGGCTAGCTAGTGAGAGTCTAATGTCTGTTTCAGCAGGCCTTTCGTCGGTAAGTTTCACATAAGTGGAGTAGGGCATGATGTTAACATCGGATCCTTGATCGACTAAAGCGTTCACGTGTTTAAGGCATCCTATGCCACAAGGTAATTTAAAGTTTCCTCCAATGTCCTCCTTCTTTGTTATCTTTTTCTTGAGGACCGCTTCATAAACAGGCCCCCTAGGTGACACGTTATATGTCTTTCCTTTTACCTTTCCAACTCGGGCTCTTGACAGAGAGGCATTGAACCTATTATTATCAACCAGTCCCCCGATTAGTTCTTCATTAATCCTATGTTTCAGATAGTAATTTACAGGTCGAGAACCGTGTGCTTCCACCACTTCTTCTTTCTCAACTTTTTTTATTGGCATGTTTTTGGCCCCGTTTTTAGCTCTATTCATTGTCTCGACCTCCTTTATTTCCACCTCCATATCTGGTTTGTCATTTCCTTTACTATCATCGCCGGTTTCCACGTCATATATGTCATTTTTTTTCTTCCTCTTCTCTGATGAGAGAGATGGAATTTACGCCTTTGGTGATGGGGGATTTGGCCTCTTCTCTAATTAGCACTTCTTCAGGGGTCCTGCTGGTTGTAAGTTCCTTAATAAGTCTGAACATTTCAGTCATCCTACCATTGATCTCTTCGCGTTGCTTGAAAATTGCATTTTCAAATCTTTTCATTCGTTCGGTGTGTGCTGCCAGGTAATCCTGTACTCGAGTTTAGTGTCAGCCATATTTACTTAAATAAATTCTCCTATGTCTTCCAATACCACAAAATTAGTGATGTAGGTGAAGCTACCAACAAACACGTAGACATCCCTAACAACTGCAACTAAGTTTTTCCCTGTACTTTCTAATCCTTCCACCATTATAGTGTTGTAGGCTTTTTGCGTGATAATGTTCATTGGTAAGAATGGGTCAAAGTAGGCGGTAAACTTCCTAAATCTGATCATACATTGGAACGCTAAGTCATCCTCATCGAAACTATTGATTGCCTTTTCTCGTGGAGCTCCTAGACAGCTCGTACGCGCAGCGCAGCTGGTAGGACATGATGATTATTGGTTGGTGGTGGATTCACGTTCTTCATAATGAATAATGGAATAGTCAATGGAAATTACAAAAAAACACACGAAGAAGAGATAGACTACAAGAAAGCTAATATGCGGAAATTAAAGTCTTACTAGAAAGGATTCAAGCAATTAGAACTAAGCTAAAATTTGATCAAAACCTAACTATTCCCTACGCAGCAGCGCCAAAAACTTGATGCGGTCGTCGTAGGACTTCAACACGAAGTTTTACAACTCCCTAGGCAGAGTACCTAACCATTGTAGTAGTAGTATAGGCAAGACTCGAGGGTTGTTATCGTACTCTAGGGGAATAGGTTGGGAAGGCTTAATCATGGCTAACAGAATTCTAAGGGTTGAGAGAAGATTATTTTTGTATTTTTATATTTATATTAAAGCAAGTAAATATATGGTTTTGAGAGGTTTTGTTGGTTTTAGCTATTAACCTAAATGATAAACTACGCTACTGGTGATAACAATATAATAAAAAGATTGTATTCATTTAATCATGTATTACTCCCTAGATTGCTTCTAATAATGTTGTTACTTTGTCACACTTGTGATGATCTATGTAATTATTTCCTAAGTCATGAACAGATTACACGAACCTGTCATCTATTTAATATTCCGTTAAGGCAAAACACATAGTAAGGTAGTATGAAGACTATTACCCGGCCCCTAAGAGTATATTAAATGCATTTGAAATATATTAAAAGTGGATCAACCTTATAAGGGGCAAGGTAGTATGAATAATGTTACCCGTTGGTATCCTTTCTACACAATCATGTTTCCCTAGACATATCAACAGCAATACAGACAAAAGCTGGTTTTCTAAAGCCTAACATGCATATTCATCACAAGAAGCAACACCACTAAGATCTACATTCTAGGTTTCATACAATCATAAATGAACACAATAAGGGGTTTAGCCAAGCATGTTAAAGATAAAGTAAGAACAATAAAGAATCAAACAACAAGACATATTGAATGATTAAGATAGTCTTACTTGATTAAAACATGAATTGAAGGAGTTACAATTTGAAGGCCTAAAATCGTCCTAATAAGCTGCCAAACGAACTAGGGTTTGTCCCACTTTTTTACTCTAAAGTTACACACTTAAAACCCTAATTTCGTGTTTGTATATATAGGAAAATCGCTGCGACGACGTCGCGTTTTAATCGTGGCGCCGTCATAAGTAGAATCTTCTAGATCTGCGTGCGATTTGGTGCGAGCTGACGCCGTCATGAAAGGTTGTGACGCCGTCACTAGGTGGGTTGTGACGACGTCATGTAGAATTGGTGACGCCGTCTCCAGGCTCTGTGAGCACAAATCTTCAAGAATCTTGGTGTTGGTTTGTAGTCTTGTCTGTTTCTTCTCCAAATAAGCCAAAGTCACATGTATTTCCTCCAAATGCCTTCCAGATGCTAAATACCTGAAAAGGAACGATTAAGTACCTGTTTTGGGCATAAATACGTGATTTAGGGGGTTAAATGCCCTCGAAAAAAGTGTATAAAATGACACCTCATCAGTCTTGGTATCCTAAATGTTTAGGTTTTGACAAAAAAAGATGCTCAGACTCTGACTATGCTGAATGCAACATGGATAAAAAATGCACTTCAAGTGTTTGTTAGTTGCTAGAAAGCAAATATGCGTGCTAAAGTGCTAAAAAGCTACAATCTGTTTTCTGCTAAACCTGCGGATACTTTCACCAGCCCTCTGGATGAACCAACTTTCAAAAGATTGATCGTTAAACTAAGTATGCTGAACATTTATACAAAACCTGAATCTTCAATACCAACTGAAGAAAATTAAGGGTTCAGCGATTTAATGCAAAACTAAACAATCTTTCATATGTCAAAATGTCAGTTCAGTTTCTATATGCAACCTTTAACTTGCTTAAGTGAAGTAACTGAGCAATCATACATGTCTCATTCATGGATTTGCATGAGCATGCATGGTTTTGTCTCCTTCAATGGATCTTTGATATTAGGCACATCAAAAACTAAACAAAACTAATTTACTTTCTTCAGTTCAGTTTCAATTTTTTTTGATCTAACTCTTCAGCATTCTCGAGTGAAGTAACTGAGCAATCACATATGTCTTATTCATGGATTTGCATTAGTATATGTGGTTTTGTCGCCTTAGCTAGAGCGTGTATGTTGATAAAATCACCAATATTTGTTCAGCATAACTAAACACCAAACCTGAACCTAGTTCAGCTCCTTACATCAATCACAAGGTCAATTTAAAAAAATTATTTTCAAAAATTAATAATTTTATTATGTAACCTCTTCCAAAAGAAGTTAACTAATTTTAAAAAAAGATTATTAAAAGATGAATTTCAAAAGTTTGAATGACCTAGCCCTTTCTCTCACCTACTTTAACAGTGCACATACGGTTGTACGCTATTCTAGGTGTCAGAAGCATGTTGTTATGACTTTCATTAAATACAAAGTTTAACACACATGTTAAAAACAAACCCTAAAACTTCTCACAAATACATAACTTCCAATTGGCAGTTATCAATTCCTCAAGAGTAAAAGTGAAAAGTGACAAATCACATAAACCCATTCCACCTTTCATAACTCACTTCTCACAAGAAACAAATCATTTCATCAAGAACACACACATAAAACCCCAAAACAAATCAAACCCTTAAAACCCTAATAATCAAATGGCAAAATCATCACAAATCCAACAACAATATCAAACAGAGAGACCTGCAAGCCCCATTCCCTTCGCACTATCAAAACAAGTTAGATTCAATCTCAAAGATATCTTCTTCAACACCAACAATGAGGTTGCCCTTCTTTACCCAGAACACTCAAACAAAGAAACCTTCAAATGTGTCTCAGATTTTATATCCAAGTGTTGTCTTAGAGAACCATTACCAGATCTCCTAACATGTTTAAGGAATACCTAGCCAAGTTCTGGTACTTAGCTACAGCTCGTGAACACTCTAAAGTTTCCTTCTCAATCCCTACTAGTTGTATTTATGGGAAAGTAAGGGTAAACACTTTTAGAAATGCCATTGGAGCACATTACCTTCCTCACTTTAGTGAATATGTTGCACCACTATCTATTGACATAGTTAGGCCATGGTTTGAAACAATTGGGTATGTGGAGAAAGTTCCTGCCAAAGGAACTCTCGAAAAGAGTCTTCTTCCTCCTAGGTGGAGATTATTAACGGCACAAATTATCTAGTGTTTAGGTGGTAAAACTAGAAGTTTTTATCAAATTTCCAACAAAAATGCCATTATACTGTATTGTCTAGCAAATGGGGTCAACATTGACTATGCTAGTATCTTCTGGGAAGACATCATCATCAAACTAAACAAGAAGCACATAGATAAAGTTGTCCCTTACACTCGATTTTTATCCCTGCTAATGATGCACAAGATGAAGGAAGGCTATGGAGATGATGATGTAACACCCTACCCCCACTCAAGTCTTTAATGTCAACAATGGGGCACTGAATCCCAACCAACTTGAAGAACCTTCCTTCACTGACCACATGTTGGCTATCTGCTCAGCAGCTAAGCCAGTGGTTTTTAAAGCTCCCAAACCCTCTTCAAATGCTGAGAGGGTTCCCCAAGGCACAAAGCCTGAAGCTCAACCTCGACACAAGAAGCATTCAACTTTTTAAAAACAACCATCTGTATCCAGTCGTGAGGCAACAAAAGGTGGGTCCTCCAAAACACCCAGTGGCTCTAAAACTGGCCATTTAAAAAGAAAGAAAGAGTCCAGCTCGGCCATGGACTCCAACCCAAGCTAGACTTTAGCTTCCACACCAGTTGTTGCTGAAATGCATAAAGAGGACCAGCAAGCAACTAGTGGCCTAACCTCTTTAGGGGTCACCAGTGAAGAAAGAGACAACCCTCAGCTCATTAGTAGCATCTTAGCATTTAATTTAAACAAGCCTATTTTTTCATCATCTTTTATTATTCACCCTGGGTCTGCATCAGGATATGATGCTTTAGCATATTCCACAGCTGAAGCTGATCCTGGATTATTTGCTCCTAATGACTCCATACCTCAACAACAAGGTATGGATGAAGGAACCAAAAACACTTCATTTGATCATATATCTGCAGGTACTGACCCATATGTTCTTGCGGACCAAATCTGTTAGTGAAGGGTTAGAAATTGTCCTCACTCAACCCATAACAAGAAAAGGGGCTAGCTCTATTGCTAGACAAGTTAAGGAAGAAGAAGCCTTCAGAACAATCAAGCTGGAAGATCTAGTAAAGCTGGTGTTACATGTTTAACCAAGTTTCAAAGACATGGACTCACCTGAAGATGATCCTATCATTGTTGTTGATGATAGTGATGAAGATAAGGAGGCAGACAAAGATGAAGTTCATAATACTACAAATGATGAAATTGAAGAGGCTTCAGTTCCTAAATCCTCATATCCTAGGTCTTCTCAAATTCAAGAGCTTACCAACCAGGTCCTCATGCTCCAGTCTCAAAAGCATAAGGTGGAACTAGAGAAGAATAAAGTTGAAGCTGAAATTCCTCTCCTTAGAGCTTAACCCTCTTTTCCTAACATTATACAGCTCAATGAGCTTCTGGTAAAGTCTTTACAAACTGAATTCTTAATGATTTTATCTGCTTATGACTTTAGCAGCTCACTACCAACTGAGCTGAAGGAACTCCCCCCAAGTTTAATGAACTAACTAAAGAAGTAAAAGGCCTAAAGAAACAAGTTCATGAATTGGAAATTAAGCTGCCAGGAGAATTAAAAAAATCCCCGCCAAGCTGGAAGACTTTACCAACATTGTCACAAGTCTTACATCCCAAGTAGCTAAACTAAAGACACTTCAGTGGGAACTTCCAGTATAATTTCTTTCTGAACCAACACAAGTTAAAATGGTCTAGGCTAAACTCAAAACCTTGGATGCTCTTCCAAGTCTACTCAACAAAGTAACTAATGCCTTGAATCAGTTTGCTCAGGTAATTGCATCAAAGAAAACTAAAGATGACAGTGTTCCTTCAGCAGGCCAAGCTGGCACTCAAGTTGCTGCGGGGGAGAAGAACATAAATCAAGCCACCATCTATTAGTTATTCTAAAGAAAAGCTGCAAAGAATGCAAACCTAACCAAACAACAATCAAAACCAACACCACCACCTACAACACGAATCATTCCTCTAATCATCACAACCACCACAACTCAAAGGCAATATTCCTTTCCCTAAAGTCCACCAAAAAGCTCCTCTTAATCTGAGGGGGAGTATATCAAGAAAGACAAGGGCAAAAAGGCCTTGCCTTTAGAGGAGGCTGAGAAAGAGAGTAGTGACAGTGATTATGATGATGATGAAACTCATGTAACTGGGTCTATGGTTGAATCCTCTAGAATAAAGAAAACAAAGAAGTTTAATTTTGTCACTGAAGATGGAAAGCACATCCATCTAACTAAAGAAAAAATCAATCAACAAAAGAAGATAGAAGAAGAGGCCAAAGCTGAAGCAGCTAAACGTGAAACTGAGGATAGAAAAGAAGAGTTGGTTGATCTTCTTGGTCCAGAGGTGGTGAACAAGTACTACAATGACAAGTTACATTATGATAGACACTTTGACAAAATGCTGAATAGAAGAGCATAATCAAGAATCACCAACTGTGATGTCTTGACAAGAAAGGGTCCAATTACGCTTAAAGTGTACAGAGAGGATGGTACAAGTGAAATTATTCCCAATTTAAAAGGTAGTGATCTGCACATTGGTGAATGGAGAGAAGTGATGAATGCATGTCCTAACAGAATTGGAAAAGAATGGACAACCATCTATGACCAAATATGTTTGAAAATGGACTACATTCACACAACTGAAGTAGAACTCGGTATAAACTTGGATATTCCTCTCAGTAAATAGGACCCTCTCAATAAACTAAATGATCTTGCAAACAAGAAGAGAAAACAGGCTGATGACATCCATGACTACTTCAAAGCAAACAAAAAGCTTAAGCCATCAATTCAGTATGAAAATCATTTAGCTGGTAGTATGCTAAATGAACCTATTCTTAGTACTGTGGTAGACAAGATTTTGTTGCCATTGAAGATCTGAAAGATTTCCCGAATACAATGTTGTACACCGTACAAGAAATCTTCTTCAGACGTCATCAAGGTCCTGGGCTGGATGATCATGCCAGGACCTTCAGCTCCCTTCTGCTTGCTGAGGTTGATAAGAGAAACATAAATCCACTCAAGCAGATGAGGACCATTGAACAGCTAAGGCAGTAGAATGTAAACCATTTGTAATAACTGTATCTTTTGTTAATGTAATGTAATGAAAGTTAGAATGAATTGTTATCAGTTTATGTTGTTTAATTTATACCAGTGGTGTAAGAAGAAGTTGTTTTGCTCACTTACTATTGATTTAACTTAGGCTATTTGTATATTCAAATAGGGGGAGATTGTTGGGTTCAGTTCCTGAGCCCTTCAGTCTCTCGGTAGATTTAAACGTAAAATCCCCTTAGTTTTAATCAAGCTGAAGTCTTTCAGTTTGAGTCGCTGAAGGTCTTCAGCATCAGCTTTTTAGGTCCTTAGAAGATTGGGAAGTATCTTCACTTTAGTTTATGCAGCAGATCAGAAACTGAAAAAGGCCTATGTAAAGAGCTTCAGTTCAGCATGGTTGACAATTCCAAGCTGAACGTTGTCTATCTCCTTAACAAAAATTTGAAACTTTGTTTCACTTCTAGAAGGTTTACAAGGCGGGAAAAAGATTGTTTTATGTCAAAAGGAATAAACCAATCTCCTTGAGAAAGACTACTTCTAAAGTTGGTATAGAAGTACAACAACTTTTCCTTAAAGGACTGTACCTAGTACTTTGGAACACGTTTACATTAAATGGTATCTCAATCACACATTGAATGCTTGACACGCGTACTAGGTTAACTTGTAAACCCTAATCCCTTTGCCTATAAAAGGAAAGGGATTCCCAGAGTAAATGCTATCTCTTCCAATTAATGTGATACACATTGAAGAGTTCATTTATCTCTCAAACAAACTAAACGGTACTACTGAAGCTGAAGCTTTAGTTTAGTCATAAGTACTTTGTTTTCTTACTCTTTTAACTTTGGTTAGAGTTTAAGTTTAAAGGAGATAAAAAACCCAATTATCATTCAACCACCTTGCTATTTCGTAAGCAAGGTGTGTCATAGATTCTTTATTTGATTCTAATAAGAACCTATACGTTGAAAAGTTACTTCTGTGTGTTTTAAACTTGTTCTTTATAATGTTTATATATATGTGTGTGTGTGTGTTTTTAAAACTCACTCTATTGCCATGAAATGTGATTAGTTTAATTTGATAAACCTTATATCATATTAAAGGGACCAACACTTTTCTAGAATACGCCAATATCCCACAAAGCCTAGTTATCTATTATTATTCATCATCATGTTCGCTATTATTGTTTTTAAGTTATCCACTTTAATAATCATATCTCGCTTACAAAAATATATTTTGAAAAGTTTTCGACACACGTATGAGATATATAAGTGACACTATGATATTTGTAAAGGATTTTATAGCTTATTTGGACTCGAAAACGCCCAAAAACCTCATTTTCAACTCCAAACAGCTCACTTATTCATGCAGAAAGTTTACAAAATTCCCAGATTTTAGTCGGTTTTTACAAAGGCGTAACTCCTTCGTTATAAGGATTCACGAAATGGTAAAAAGCTACGTGTTCAGGAAAAATCCCGTTCTACAAGTTTTCTTTTATAAGTTTTTCTCGACTCGGACCCGAAATGGGTCAAAACACCAAAAACGTAAACTGGATAGATTGCGTCGAAAACAGTTGAGCTGGAAAAAATTACTAGTTTTTACAAAACTTCATTTGGTCATAACTCACTCATTATAAGTCCGTTTTTAGCGTTCTTTATACCCACGCGTTCGTATTTAAGTGTACTAATATATTTTTAACGTTTTGATTTTTTAAAGTGTTTTTAATAACTGGTTTTACTTCATTAAAAATCTGGACAACAAGTATTTATACCAAAACTACTTTATATTTTTAGCCGCAAACAACGCAACTTCAAAACTAACCTAAATCCCTTTCATCGATTGTTACCGACACTCAAACAACTCCAATACTACCAAATACTTTCCACCGATTGTTACAATATCATCATAAATACTTTTAACACTTATAATCACATTTCTAACCTAAAAGTACAAAAATATTATGAAAAACTCAAAAACCTAAATAAGTTTTACAACCCTTCTTATTTTGTTAGTTTCTTTATAAAAATCATTTTTTACACAAATAAAGTGATGAGATGTGTGTTTAGATGAAAACATGTGAAAGATGTATGAAAAAGTGATGAGAATAAGCTTACAAGTACGTAGTACAAAGATGTTTAACGACCCGAAACCAATCTTGTATTAACCCGAATATGACCACAAAAGAGTCACTACTATGAAGGAGATAAATGTTTGAGATCAAAGAAAACACACAATAAGTGTGTGTGTGAGGGGGTGTTTTCGGACGAGCCAACAAGAGGAGAGAAAGAGAATTTTGCTTTGTGTTTTGTGTGTGAAAAATGAGAGGATGAGCTCTCTATTTATGCCCAATATTCACATGGGATACTAGACATGTGGGGTTCCAACCATGTCCTAGACAAAACACAAATGAGAGAAATAAGGGAAGGTGTATGGAATAATTTAGACCACCAAGACCAAAGGACTAAGAAACTGTGGTGGTGTGGTGTACTCGGTCGAAACAAAGGGGTACAAGGGGGACCAAATTATTTTCAAAATTGTTGAATCCTAAGTAACAAAAGATAATAGTTAGATATTTTGTGTTTATGGGTAACTCTTGCATGCATGTAATCAATCTAGTAAGTAAATTTTTACGTAACACGTAAAAATTAAACACGCGACATAATTAAATATATCTGTTAGGTCGTATCGTGCTAGTCACAAGTAGGTTATATTTACCCAAATGTCGGAACGCATCCCGTGATGTTTTCGCTAACTGCGGTAAAGTCAATGATTTCACGTAAAAGTCAAACATTCACACAACAACAATTACTTAAATAATTAAATAAAAATAAGTCTGAACACGACAGTTGCTACAACTGAGGGGAAGAGAGAGGAGAGAGAAAGTTGAGGTGACGCTGATGTGGATAGTGAGCCTTTGTCACCACTCCCTTTAGTCTAAGAGAGCTAGGTAAGCTAGGGGCGAATAAAATGTTATTCATTTGTCACCTCAGCATCACCTCATCCCTCTTCCAATAACACACAAATAACTAACCCCCCAAACAAAAATGCTAATAACACTTATTGGTCACACAAAACACCCCACCAAAAATACCATTCACTAAAAAAAACAAAAAAAAAACCAAATGACGCATGCGATTTATATGGCGAAATCCCGAATGACTTGTGAATGGTGAGTTGGGTGGTATGGTGTTAGGCGCCATTTGCCTTTTTTTTCTTTGGCGAGCGAAGAACAAGAGGACACCGACCTCTCTAAGTGTTAGCTATTATAAAGTGTTTAGGTCATTGAGAAGTAATCATTTACATAGCGAAAACTAAATACATAGCAAAAAGTAACGTAGATTATAGACTTGTTGCTCGTTTAACTTTCACCACTATAAATATAATAAGTTATGACATTATTTAGTCTTTTTTTTAAATGGTCGCAATAGCAAAAAAGTGCAAAAAGTTATAGATTTTATGCTAAAAGTTAAACAATTATTCAATCAATGAGAAGATATCTTTTTAATTTACATGCCTACTTATTATCCCACACAGAAATATATAATAATGTTTTTTTTTTGACACATTATCTCTTTACATCAATTTTACCATTTGCCATGTTCTTGTAAATAAGAAGATAACTAGAAAAAAATAAGAGGATATATTTATACTACATATAAAAGAAATTAGTATTCATCTCTTATTAATTATTTAAGTAATACATATTTATATACACATTGTGCAAGCTAATATAGCACGTCGGTTACAAAACTTGTCCAAAACCAAAATTTAAGTAGTACAATTTTACAAGCATATTGTGCAAGCCTTTACAACACAAAACTTTAACAATTACATATTTCAGTTCAGTTGGTAAGCAACCTGCATTAAATGACAAAATGAAGTTTTTAATTAATACAAATTAATATGCAATATGTACAAATGACTAATGTTATTAACA
Organism: Tanacetum coccineum; assembly: GCA_026074375.1. Classification (NCBI taxonomy): domain Eukaryota; kingdom Viridiplantae; phylum Streptophyta; class Magnoliopsida; order Asterales; family Asteraceae; genus Tanacetum; species Tanacetum coccineum. Next base: position 15,878 of record BQNB010006358.1, on the reverse strand, counting down.
ATATTATTTTACACATAATTATTTAAAGTATTCATTAATGTAAGTTTAATGTCAAATTTATGTTTGGTTATAAACATTTAAAATTTTGAAAACCGCATATTCAAAAAAATATTTATCATCTGTGTATGCATTTTCGTAAGAGTTTAGTGAAATCTTAATTATTTTTGCGAAAAAGTTCGATTAAAAAAATCATACATCTTAAAGTACGAAAATTTTCAGGTGATTTCTATAGTATGAAGATTCTCTATGTTAACACGTTGTATAACATCGTGACGAATATTACACAACAACTACTAACGTAACACTATTGGCTACCGTTTTCATATCGTCATTCCATCGTAATGGACATGTACTTGACATTTTAATATAAAATAGTGTGCGATAAAGTTATTCCTTAAGATTCTTACCAAGCTTAAAGTGAAAAACATGTGATCGAAAAATATTGCACGCTAAAAATTCTGATTATATGGTACCTGCCACCGCAATACGCGGGTACACTGCTAGTAATTTCTAAATGGAATACATATGATAAACTTGGTCGAGATTAATTTCCGACATACTCAGTATTATATTTGTCTAGCATAAAAGTCACTCTACATAATTTACGTAAGCAAATCCAACCTAATACATTATGTTTGGAAACTAACCATCAGATTTTCAAAATAAGAATAATTAGTTTTTGACTTAAAAACTTAATAACTGACGATCTTGATAAGATCTACACATCCATTCAATACTAAACACTTTGGTCGGCAAACACATCACTCACATCAGCGTCACATCATCATTCACCAACAAATTCATCATCTTTTACTCATTATGGTCAAAGCCGTATTCGAAGGTGTGTGAGGTGTGCAACCGCACAAGGCCTCAAAATTTTAAGGGCCTCAAAATTTGCTTTCAAGATCAAAATGTTAATAATATATGAAATTATGCTCTACATATATGTTAAACTCTACTTCAAGTGATCAGGAGTAATGCGGAACTCATAAAAAAACTAATGTTAGATTCTTACAATATATCTTTATCTTGATGCTTAGTTATTGTTTAAAGTTTAAAGTTACGACAATGACTATGGTCACCAAACTAAAAATATACAAAGCACACTTTATAAAAATATATTTCACAATATAAACCACACATTTACAAACAAAGTAATAATAATAAAAACACACACTTATCTTGGTTTATGTTCGATGATGTTCACCATTAAAATGAGATGAGAATCCCACCATCGCGCGTGGTGGTGGGTCTTCACTATGAGGGTTGATGCCTGATGATCTAAGTGAGGTGATGCATCACTCACTACAATTACGAGCCTAAAAATAATAAGGGTGCGTTTGGTTTGCAATTCGGAATCACTATTGGTATGACTTTGAAAAGTGGATGGAATGAAATGAGAGATTATAACTCCATTGCTTATGTTTGATATAAATTTTAAAATATGAGTATCATATTTATGAGAGATTATGGTGTCGTTTTTTTATTTTTGAAGATGCAAAAATAAAAGAAAGGGACAAAACTAAAACATGGCCCACATTGACATATTGTAGATACCACAGAAATCAGCCCCTTTACCCTGGAATGAGGCTATAGGTATCAATATTACTTTTTAATTTCATTCATGGTAACCAAACAATAAAAATGGATATCATATCCATTCCTTGATTGTGAAACCCGGATACCAAACGCACCCTAAATAAAAAGTAATTTTGAAGCTAACTCATTGTGTTGTTTATGAAAGTGTCCTTTAGCTTTGAAAAATACTAGCATAATAGTCGCGTATAGCAGCGATTTTGGGGTCATTAAAAATTGATAAAAATATATTAAAATGAATGTTGAATTAAAAAGCACAAGTTTTTAGAAAATATGATGAAATTGGATTATAAAAAAATTAAATGAATAAAAAAATATTTCAATTTTAAAAAATATGTTTTTTTAATTAAGAAGTCAAATATGTCACTTTAAGATGTTGTTTCTTAAAATGAGATGGATGATCATAATTGTACATCATTATCTTAATAGTATACATTAAAAGATAATATTTTCATAACAAACAAGTTGAAAAGTCTGAATTTTTAAGCATTTCTAAAAATAAATGTCCTAAATACTTTATAATATAATATGAGGTGAGGTATTTGAGGACAAATTTTAGCCCACATACTAAAAGACTAATCTATACCATCCATTTGATTACCATTTAATTAGATTAAAAAGACAAGATTTAAGATTAAAAAAACATAGAGGGACCAAATGTGTAAATTTACTAAAACGCACACTAACCATTCCCTCATTATTTGTAGAGTTGCAAATCTTGCCCAAATTACAATTAATTGACCTTTTTGACATTTTGTACGGGTTTTTTTACGTTTTTTACTGTTTTTACATTCTTATACGTTTTAATACGTTTTCGTACGCTTTCGCACATTTTCGCGCGTCTTCGTCTGTTTTCGCACGTTTTCATCTGTTTTCGCGCGTTTTCGTCTGTTTTTAGACGTTCTCGCACGTTTTCTTATGTTCTCGCACGATTTCTTACGTTTTCGCACGTTTTCATACGTTTTCGTCTTTCTTCACACTTTTTCTTCTGTTTTAGTCCGCTTCCGCACGTTTTCTTTCGTTTTCGTTCGTTTTTGGACAATTTCTTACGTTTTCGCATGTTTTCTTACGTTTTCGCACGCTTTGGTCGGCATTCGAGCGTTTTGGTCGGCTTTCGCGCGTTTTCGTCAGCTTTCGCGCGTTTTTGCAAGCTTTCGCGCATTTTCGCCAGCCTTCGCGCGTTTACGCCAGCTTTCGCGCATTTTCGCCAGCTTTCGCGCGTTTTCTTCAGCTTTCGCACGCTTTCCCGTTTTCTTATGCGTTTTCGCACGCTTTTGCCTGTTTACGCACGCTTTCGTCTGTTCTCGGCTTTTCGCACGTTTTCTTATGATTTCGCATGTTTTCTTAAGATTTCGCACGTTTTCGTCTGTTTTTGTACGTTTTTGTTTGTTTTCGCACGTTTTCTTTTGTTTTCGCACGTTTTCTTTTCTTTTCCCACGTTTTCGTCCATTTTCATACGTTTTTGTCGTTTTCAGACATATCCAACCGTTTTCATATATTTTGGTCCGTTTTCTAACGTTTTCATTTGTTTTTGTACGTTTTTATTCGTTTTGGCACATTTTCGTCTATTTTCGTTAATTTTCGCACGTTTTTGTCCTTTTTTGGCCGTTTTCATACGGTTTCTTTCGTTATCTATCACTGGTATTATACCAAAAACCTTAAAACCCCTAACCACTAAATCATATACCAAAAACCTAAACCTCGAACCACTCGGTATAATATCACAAGTGGTATATACATAACCCTTAAAATCTATAAAAAAACTAAACCCCTAACCACTAAACCATGTACCAAAAACCCTAAACCTCTAACTATTAGATATAATTTCACAAGTGATATATGCATAAACTTTAAAATCTATACCAAAAACAACCACTAAACCATATACCAAAAGCTCTAAACCCATAACCATCATAAACTTATACACAAAAACCCCTAACCCAAAACCATTATGTATATTATCACAAGTGTTCATATATATATACTTTAATACATAATATATATAAACTTTAAAACATATACCAAAAACCCTAACCCCTACGCCCTAGCCACTAAACCTTATACCAAAAACTTAAACCCTTAATTAACCACTAAACCTTATACCAAAAACCTTAAACACCAAACCACTAAACCCTATACCAAAACCCTAAACCCTATGCCAAAAACCCTAAACCTCATTCTCTAACCACTAATCCTTATATCAAAAACCCTAAACCCCTAACCACTAAACGCTATATCAAAAACCCTAAACCCCTAAACATTACGTATATTATCACAAGTGATATATACATGAACTTTAAAATCTATATCAAAAACCCTAAACTCTGACCACTATCCTATACCAAAAACCTAAACCTTTAACCACTAGGTGTAATTTCACAAGTGATATATACATAAAATTTAAAACCTATACCCAAAACCATAAACTCTTAACCACTAAACCCTATACCAAAACCCCTCAAACCCTAACCATGAAACCCTATAGCAATACCTTTATAAACTAAGATTTACTTATAGTTTAACAATTATTACCCCTGACATTGTAGTATCACAAGTGATAAATAAATAATAATAAAATCTCATGTGATAAAGTAATATAATGTGACATTAGTTATGTATTCCACATATACTTAATATCACTTGTGATAAAGCAATATAATGTGATACTAATTGTGATTATTTTTTAATTTCTTAACATATAATCAATGTTATCTATCACTTGTGATATTATACTATTAGTAGGATTAAAATGGTTAAAACATAGTTTTGTGGAAAAATAGTGTTTTAATTTAGTTTTCACAAATTATGTTCGATATACGGTTAGAATGGTAAAGATGTTTATTTTTGAACGGCAAACATGATGAATCATTTAATGTTTTACACAAATACTTATGCTCATTTCATGACATCATGTTGAGTATTCGAAAGTACAAATATGTTATATCACATGTGATACTTCAAGCGGGTTTGATGATAAAAAATAAAATTATTTGATATTCACCAACTTCTATAAATAAACTATTTTAATTTGGAGGTTCAAAAATTATGTATGATAAATGGTTGAAAAGCTAAGGATGTGTACTTTTCAATGCTAAAAACGATGAATCAGTTAGAGTTTCACACAACTATTTATACCCGTTTAACGAAAGCCTGTGAAGTGTTCTAACTTATAAATTAGTGTAATAGCACACGTGATATATCAAACAAAATACTGCACCGAAAAAATACAAAAAAAAGTTTGTCGAAAGTATATAAAAGTGCCCCTCTATTGAAAGATAATTAAATGCTCGTCACTATGGTGTAATTTATGTATCTTAACGTTTTACGATTTTTGTGATATGTAATTTTTAAAAAATAAGAGTGAAAGTGTGTTTTAATTAAAAACACAAAAGTAAGAAAGAGTGGTGGATACTTTTTTAAGGTTTAATATTATCTAATTAATAAAACTAAATTTTATAATAATACTCATCATTAAATCAAACCCAAATAAATTTTGAAGTATGTAGAAACTTATCAACTTTTCTCAATATAATATAGATAATCACTTTCTCGCAAGATATTCTCATCGAAATCAACTTGTCTGCATGTATAAACTAACCTTAAGGGCTTGTTTGGTATAGAGAAATAAGACCCAAGAAATGGAAATGATGTGATTTTTCGTGTTTGGTAAGCAAGAGAAAACAAAAAGCGGAGAGTTTCCAACTCTCGGGAAAACACTCCTTTGTATTTTTATTTCCAATCCAATTTGGTTTGGAAATGGAAACTCTCCGTCTTTTTCCAAATGTTTAAAAAAAGTACCAGAATATTATAAGGGTATAAATTGGTCCAATCACGTGCAAGGCACAATTCACACAAAAACACCATTTGAAACTATATCTGCTTAAAAAAACCATATGCTTTTTTTGAGATGCACCTACCATCGATCTCCATCTGCTCCTCCTCAAAGGTTTCCAATTTCCATATGATCCATCAAGGTATAATTGTTTCATTCTTTATTCTAATTAAAAGGAAAGCTACGAATTAGGGTTCTAATTAAAAAGAAAGCTACACATTAGGGTTCTAATTAAAAGAAAAGCTACGAATTAAAATGGTTTCCATATGATGATCCATCAAGGTATATATGTTTTACCTTTCGTTGATGTCTCAGTTTTGTTAGGCCCGATTCAAGACAAAGCAAGTGATAATTTATCATAGCTAAATTAATATTTTTTTATTCCTAAAAAAAGATACAGTACTTGAATATTATTTATTTCTTTCTAATGGAAATCTTCTTTCTCTTACCAAACAATGGAATTTTTTCACAATTTCTTTAACAAATTCAATTCCTTCATTTCTATTCCCTACCCTCAATTTAATATATCTCTGGATTTCTCTGTACCAAACGTTGCCCTAAATTAACACGCTTGAGATTCAAAATTAATCTAATACATTAGGCATGTTTTGTGACACAAAATTGTCAATAGATATGCTTATTTTTATAAAAATAAGCACTTTAAACATATAAGCTTTATTGGTAAACAAAATTTATTAAGAATTATAAAAAAAATTAATCTTTCCCAATAATCTTTAAAATCAAATGCTAACTTCATGCAGCTTATAAATAATAATCTCTTTACATAACTCCATCATCATACTCTCATCTACAAGCTCTATCTTCAGTTCCAGCAACAACAACAGTTACTTTTGTCAAACATATATCTATACATCCAATAATCATAATTAATTAGCTAATCTAATCAGTAAAAATCCATAATTATTGTAAATAATGTTAATGGGCTTTCGTCTATTCATCTTTAGTAACTTGCTAGAGTTTGTACCTTATAAATAACCCCTTATTGTAACCTTTTGAGATTGATCACTCAATAATAAATCTCACTTCTTATCATACTTCTCTTCCAACTATTACTTCTTTGTTCTTTTATTTTATGTAAGGACCTTATACGGCCAGTAAGGTATTTCTATATGGAACAGTGGAAGTTTGTGGTAAAGATGGAATTCGCTTCAAAGTTAACAGACATAGGTTAAAGAAGTATTATGGTGGAGGTATATAACCCATGAAGGAAATTCTTTACTTCACAAAAACGTAGACCCGGTTTGAGTATAAATTAAAGACTCGGTAATAAACAAAAGTGCTTGTTGGGAGACAACCCGTCTTGTATCCTCCCCTTTAATTTCAGTCTTGCATTTAGTTTGGTTTTGTATTTTTCTAACTTTGTTTGACAAGTTGCTACAGCCAAGAAATGGATAATTGAGATCACCTTGACTTGTAGTTTAAGTGATTAAAATGTAGTTGCAGACTACAACTACGGCGTAGTTGGATACCATGACTACGCCGTAGTTAGGCCAAAATACCAAAAAATTAATTTTTAAAATTGTAACTATGGCGTAGTTCAACCCTACAACTACACCGTAGTTGGTCTGGGAACTTTTTAGCCTTATTTTTATTCACATAACTACGGCGTAGTTCAACCTATGGATTACGTCGCAGTTCCAACCTGCAACCTTAATTATTTTTCAAAATAATTTGGAATTTTACATTTAAGAGCCTCGTGTTCTATATGATTCCCACAAGCGAATCACAAATAACATAACCTCAAGTTATGATTCAAGATTTTTTAAGAACGTCGTGTTCTTTATGATTCCCTCAAGTGAATCACAATAACATAACCTCAAATTATGATTATTTTTATTTAAGAGCCTTACGTGCTTTAATGATTCTCTCAAGTGAATCAAATATATATTCTTTGATGATTCATAATCAGAATCATGATAAAAGAAAGATCCTCAAGATCAATTAGAAAAAATAAATAAATCATAATCACAATATTCATAATAAAACCTCAAGTTTTATTACAACGAGTCGTGCATACCCGTGCGTTGCACACGGGCTGTAGATATTTTGCGGGGAATGGAATAGGTTGTGTTTGTTGTTATGTAGTTGTTGCAGGCTTGGTTGGTGGTGTAATATTATGATAGTTTGGTTGGGGTTTTTTCCTATTATTGGATAGTCATTATTAAATGTTTTTTGTAACTTGGACGTAGGTTGTTAATTTTAGTTATGTTTTTAGTTGCTACGTATTTGTTAGGCGTTAATTTGGTTTTAAGTTAGCGATATATTGAGTCTGCAAGGCGGGACGTTACTGCTTGATCATGTGTAGTAGCCATAGATGTTATCCTGTAACCACTTTCCCATCGATGGTGTATTCCTTCACTTGGATAAAGAAAATCAAGCTCTACAACCTAACAGTCATGGTGCAATATCTTTTGTCAGCATCACAAATATTCGTAAGCTAGCGTCTACAATGACTTGAGTCAGCCATTAGAATATATTTATCATACTAATTATACCTGGTCATTGAATCTTGCGTTTCTCGTCAAAACGACACCCCCAACAACTACCGATATTAGTCATTGTCAAGAATATATAATATTCCAGTTGTCTTGTGAGCATTGTCTGTTTAGGAAATTCTATCTTTGCAGAAGTAATTCCATTTTTTAAACTGTAAATATATATAACATGTAATCACATGACTCACCTTTGCTTCATCAACTGATGTGCATACTGCTCTTTCAGCCTTGTCAAAGACTAAATATTCGTCGCCATTAGATGATGCATTGATATAAGCAATTAGGCAAAGTGATAGCATAATCAACATCGCCATCTTCACCTATGAATTTCTCATCTTTGTATTGTTATGAAATTAGAAAATGTTATAATAATTCATCTGCAAAACAAATTACACAAACTTGGGTTAATGGATGGGTATATTATCGAAATTTGAATGCAAATATATGGCGATATGATTAGGTTCACTTATTGTGTTAACTTGTATTTTATGCGGTTAGTGACGTTAATAGTAGGTAAATATTACCTGGATGCAAAGCAAAGGTCTGCATACGTTCTTTATAGAAGCTTTGTTGCTTACTTTCTGGTAGAATTCATCCACTGCCTTTAAACCCGGACCAACTACAAATATGCAAAAAGCTCTCTCAAGAAGTGAGCTTCCATGATTATCCCAGTTATCCAATACAAAGATGTGTATAAATGTCACATTTGAAGAGTAGGAATAGAATTTGAGCGGGTTTGTCTTCTTGCAACGTATTGAAACAGTTTTTGATGTCAACGTGAATGAGGTCCTCACATCGCGTAAATATAAATCAGTTCATATACCTCAATATCTTAACGCGGGGTTGCCTTGATATGGGCAATGGGATCATTTTCAGCCTGTAGATAATAGAGTTATGTGTTCATAAACTATTAATTCAATGATTTACTTATTGTGTTAACTTGTATTTTATGCGGTTAGTGACGTTAATAATAGGTAAATCTTACCTGTTTGCTGCTTACTTTTTGGTAGAATTCATCCGCTGACTTCAAACCCGAACCAACTGCAAATATGCAAAAAGCTCTCTCATGAAGTGAGATTCCATGATTATTCTAGTTATCCAATACAAAAATGTGCATAAATTTAACATTTGAAGAATAGGAATAAAATTTGAGAGTGGTTGTCTTCTTGAAACATATTGAAACAGTTGTTTATGTCAATGTGAATGAGGTCCTCACATCACAAAAATATAAATCAGTTTATATACCTCGATATCAAATTTTATTCCTGCAAATGTGCTTATATCAACTTTTTCACCAAATAGTTGTGCATTTAAATTTATCAACGGATCCAGTGGTATATGAAACTGATTGAAAAGAGAACTTACATGCAAGATCTTCTGATGCTTTCAAGCCCGTATGTGTCAATATTATGGCAAACATTAACTTCAAGATGTGCATGTTCAGAACGGCTGCAACTGCTTCTAATCCCATGTCACTTAAAAAATAGCAATCGCTTAAACTCTTTAGATTTTTACATCCCTTACCAATGGCACAAAGACTCCTGGTACGCCAAAAGGTACACATAGTTAGAACACTATAAAGGCAAATATACTCATCTTTAATAATCTCCAAGAAAAAAAACGCTGCATTTAACATATTAAAAGAACAGGATATAAAGATGGAGAAACTAACATATCGGTAAATCGTTGGAAACTATATAGTGCTAGAGACTCTAACGCCAAAGAAAAGACACCACAACAGCCAAAGCCTCGTCAGTGACATTGATGCATTGCAGACTCAGATTCTTCAGATTAGAACACCCTTTTGCAACTGCAAGCACCCCTTTGTTGTGGCAAACTCCAACACATACATGTATTATCTGTATAATCAACCTTAAGATCTAATCCATTACCTTTTGAACAAAAACCGACTTGAGCTATCAGATTATTTGATATTTTTCGTCCATGTTTTGGTTATTCTTCACCTGCATCAACCATTAACAAAAAAAACTTTGATTATGCATACTCAAATCACAACAAACAGGAGAAGCAATAAATCAAAACAATTGAAAAACTGAAACCGAAAGAACTAACATCGAGATTACAATGTATGCTTGATTTGCATTAAAAAAATATGAATTGTTCTCATCACAAATATAGATTGATGAAAACAGAAAAAAAGAATACTTACTTTATTAATTGAGAAAACAATAATCCTGAAGAATCGATGTTGAAAGTATTGTGTGTTTCTGATGATGATTGGTAGTTATGGTTCTGTAAGTGATTATACAAACATATTGGACAACGCATCACACATCAATATGCAAGCAGAAGGTCTCTTTGATTACCCGACACTATAACTGTTTACCTTGAATTACTCTAAAACTGTAACCGCAGGAAGTCTAAAGGTGCCTTCATTATGAGCTTCAAAGTGCTTATTAAACCCAGAACTTAAAACTGCACAACCCCTTTGTCTTGAGCAACTCAAAAGCTTGTGTGTTCACCATAACTGCCTGAGTAATTACGTTGCCTAAGTTAATAATATTACGCATCACCTTCCTGCACAACACGCTGCGCAACTTGTACATTGTATCAACACTAATGACAATTAAATTAGAGGACCTAAGTTTATAATATAATAGATTGTTTAGGTGTAATGACATGATCCAACTTTTTTGAGCCTAAATATGGCAAGTGGTGAGATTTTGAACATGGACATAACATGATCAAAATAACATGGAAATATAGATGAAAACGAACAATTTATTGAGATCTCATTAAGACAAAAGCAGTTACACATTTTTAATAATCATTATCGATACTAATGATTTTTAGCAGTTAATAATTATTGAAGGTCGTTACACTTCCATAATTATTGTATAGACCTTAAATAAAAACTGAAATTTTCAACTTTTTAACATTCATTGAATGTCATTCAACATTTTCAACATTTCAAGTTTCGTGGCTTACTTATAAATATTTCTCCAACCGAATGTGATTGTGGTGGATCACATATAAAAAATCATTAAACTTTGTAACAACCAGTAAACATGTAATAGTTATCTACAAATTCATTAAACTGACAAGTTGTAACAACCATTAAACACTTGAAAGTTGTAACAGCCATCCAGAAAATCAATAGTACTAAAATTTGGACTTATAACATTTAATGAAAATATAACCGTCAATGCAATATTTAAGGAAATTCATATTGCTATAAATCAAGAAATAAACACTTAAATTTTTAAGTCAAACACTGTACTATCATAGTATCATTAAAATTTAATTTTGAAGTTCATAACTTTAACAAAATTTTTATTACCTTTCATAACAAAAAGAATGTCTAATTAGTAAAACCATAAGTCAATAAAATGAATATGTATAAGCTTTTTATAATTTACTATATGCATAAGCACGAAAACAAGCTAATTTCTAGTTAATAACCTCCGTCAAACATTTTTTTTCTACTACAAAAGCAATCCTTCCGAAAGACCTTACTATTGATTATAGTTATTTTAATTAAACATTCATTCATAAAGTTACTGTTAGAAAAAACATATAAATTAGTCTTCGGGTACCCGCCGCCGCATTGCGCGAGTACCCTGTTAGTGCTTTATAAAGTAGTAGAGATAGATATTAAGATAAATTAAACATTTAGGGGATTGTAGAATGGCATATCTCTAAGGACGTACCTATGATTTCCCGAGGATATTGTATAATATTTTTCTAATCACAAGTACAATAAATCACACAATAAATACTAGTTTAGTTAAGTTAAAGTTGCACTATAAAAAAATAATACAAATAATCAAATATAAAAGGGTGCATACATTATTAAGACATTTTAAAAAAAAGTACACCTCACGACCCAAAATTGAGTATGGTTGTGCCACACCCGCCATCTATGTAGATCCTGTTAGGATTCTAGATTTGATGAGACAAAATAAATATAAGAATGAAACAAGAAGGACTTAAAGGAAAAGGACCTAAATCGACAATAAGAGATTCTTCAAGCTGGTGGAGTATATTCTACAAAAGATGAAAGATATCAGAAGATACTAAAAGATATGCTCAAGAAGAATAAATATAAAGATTAAAAGATTTAGTTTTCTTATTGTATTTATTAAGTTTCCTTGTAATCCTAGATATCTATAGTATATAAAGAGATATAGGTTCATTAGTTTTTGTATCTAGAAAAGTATGTGTGTGTGTACACAATACAATGTAAATGTCTAGTGTTTTTGGTGTAGCCTCAAGGATCTTATGATTCCTGTTACTAGTTAGAGTAACTGTTCTAGAATTGATCATCTAGAATTGGAGCTTGTATGGAAAGATAATGAAGAAAACCCTTGTTGAATATCTTTGTTTTTATTCTGCTTTGTTTTTATAACTCATGAACATTAATATTATCCTAGATAAAGGTCTAAACAACCTGAGCTTCAACGATCGTATGGTTTCCACAATTGGTATCAGAGCATTATATTCATGGGCCTATGGATTTAATGACGTATGAAAATGGAAAGATCAAAGAGAATTACTACTGTTGGCTTAAGGAAAAAGCAACAGATGTGTTCCAAAAAGGAAAAGATAATGCACGATTTGTTTCTTAAAAGGAATTCTCGTACTCCACATGATTAAGGAATGAATGCATGTGCGTGGGACATGGAATATTTTAAAGAAAGAAACGATTCAGTTATTATGAATGAAGATATGGCTGAAAGATTATGTTAATGAACGTGGGATATTGTTCAAGGATATGGGTTTTCTGTCGTGATTGATATTTGGAATATGGGTTGTGAAGAATGGAATGTTACTGCTGCCATGGGAACTGTTATATATGGTGATGTATACTATATCCAAAACATGAACTTTAATGAAAAAGGAGTTTTATACTGTTCGTGAATTAGAAAGTTTATACTGCTTGAAGTACTTTACACTGTTTGAACTTCAACATGTTTAATACTGTTACGCAACATATGGTTTCCAAAAGCTGAAATCATTAATACTATAGAAGCGTTGGGCTTAAAGGGTTTATACTGTTTAAGAGCTTCATAGATTCAAATGTTTTGGCTTATAAAAAACTTATGAAACTAATATTGTAACTGTTCACACGAGTTAATACATACTTAGCTCAATGGTTACGGCTTGCGTGTAAGTCTTGCTTGGGAATTAATCTTGCCCATTGAAGAATGATAGGTGCTGTTTGGAGTAGTAGGTTAAAAACTGTGTTCGAGCAATAAAGGTTCGACTGTTGGATGTTTTTAGTACTACTGCTCGCATTATATTGCCTTTGTTGTCCAAAAAAATATTTTACTGTGATTGTGTCCTCCGTAAAAGCCGTTTAATACTGTCTTTGTTGTACCCTGATTATTAGACAAAATTGCTTTTTGGTTCTCAGATAAACTGATCTCAACAGATGGGTGACACACACAGAAGTTTTTAGTTTTTGGTTCTTAACTGAATTAAAGGCTCGTATTTATTGGTTTAATTGGTTACGAAGATTATTGTTTATCACTTATTTGATGGTGAAGTGGAATCATTTGGGTTTGTGTTTTATCATACCTTTCAGCAGGAGGTAACTTGTTCGCGCTTTACAAAGTTGTGACGAAGATTTGACAAATCTAGCAATAGGTCTTTGCTATCACTTGAAGGGGTTACATTGTAGTGATCAGTGTCTCATTGAAGATGAGGATGTTGTCAAGAGGTTGCGATCTACTTATATTTCACAGATTTATTTATAAGTTTGACGTCACGTGGATAGTACAAGATATAAGACGCAAGTTTGGGTTATTCTACTTCAGCATCAAGTTCGTTATACTTAGTTTTCTTCATCAGTAATCATTACATAGAGACTACAGAATTGAAGATTCAAGAAATGGTTAACATGTGGGTTTCAGGGGAAGCTTAATGTTAAAATGTTTAACCATTTACATGTGCTACATGAGGTGAAGGTTTTTACTACTGCTAGTCTTTGTTAACAACTGCAGTGAAAGTTTTCCTACGCTCAAGTTTATTATTTCTAAGGTGCGTATGAGGGCAATTGGACATTGGAATACTTGGATTAGAATGTAATATTGGTTGTGTATTGTGAAAGATCAAAGTTCTTACTTTAGTTCTCCTATTGTATTGATGACCAAAAGGGGAATAAAGATTTTGATGATTTGCAACTTGGTGTGGCATGGTACAAAGGATTAAGGGGAAGTTTTGTTTCATTTAGGGAGATGATTACATCTCAACTTTAAGGGAAGCTTGAAAAAAGTACACCTCACGACCCAAAATTGAGTATGGTTGTGCCACACCCGCCATCTATGTAGATCCTGTTGGGATTCTAGATTTGATGAGACAAAATAAATATAAGAATGAAACAAGAAGGACTTAAAGGAAAATGACCTAAATCGACAATAAGAGATTCTTTAAGCTGGTGGAGTATATTCTACAAAAGATGGAAGATATCAGAAGATACTAAAAGATATGCTCAAGAAGAATAAAAATAAAGATTAAAAGATTTAGTTTCCTTATTGTATTTATTAAGTTTCCTTGTAAACCTAGATATCTCTAGTATATAAAGAGATATAGGTTCATTAGTTTTTGTATCCAGAAAAGTGTGTGTGTGCACAATACAATGTAGACGTCTAGTGTTTTTGGTGTAGCCTCAAGGATCTTATGATTCATGTTACTAGTTAGAGTAACTGTTCTAGAATTGATCATCTAGAATTGGGGATTGTATGGAAAGATAATGAAGAAAAACCTTGTTGAATATCTTTGTTCTTATTCCTCTTTGTTTTTATAACTTATGAACATTAATATTATCCTAGATAAAGGTCTAAACAGCCTGAGCTTCAACGATCGTATGGTTTCCACAGATCCTTCCTTGCATGTCTCATACTTTCTGTCAAAATTTGTAACACCCCGATTTATATAAGGTTTAATTATAGACTTTTATATTGATAATAGAAAATAAGAAAAGTCTTTTCGTCAAGTTTATTTAGAAATAAGGACCATTTG
>BQNB010006357.1:2846-97890 GCA_026074375.1 Tanacetum coccineum | reverse complement strand
AATGTTTACTAATAGTCATACCTTTTTTTTGTAGCTTATATACGTAAGTTCAACGGTTTCTTCTACTACAACTGTCGAAAGAAAGGCTTCAATATTTAAAGCATTGAGTACAAAATTGTTGAAAAAAAGAGAATCTGAAGAACTAAAAAGTGGAGGTTTTGGTAAACTTCCAATATTGGAAGGTTTGGAATTCATTGAACCAAAAAAGCCTAAATTGAAGAAGAAGAAATATGAAGTATTGCTATTAGGTAAACTAGATATAAATTAAATTGACATGAATATATATAATAATATATATTAAATGGTTTTTTTTATCTTCGAACAGGTGATGGAAGTATGAGTAGAGAACAGGAACTTGAAGAGTTCAAAACCAAAACATCTAAGGTAAAACTTCAGTTTAACATTGTAAACAATTGTACTGCAGCATATTAGTTTAGACTAGTAATGCAGTGGACCATAATGCTACTGCATTATAGTTATACTCCACTGCAGCAAATTGTTTTTAACTAGTAATGCAGTGGACTATAGCTATAATGCAGCATAGTATTTTAGATTAATAATGCAGTGGACTATAATGCTACTGCATTTAGTTGTTTTTTAATAACAGAAAATATTTTCATACTACGTTACATCAAAATATTTAATGCAATAAAGTTATTTTTTACTAACAGATTTTTTTTCTAAAAACACAGGATATGAAAGATTGTTTGAATGATAACGTATCGAAGATAAAGGCACTGCTATTAGATACAGATGAAAAGTTAAAGATATCATTGAATGAAAACCCAGAAGATAGTGATTTAAAGATGATTCTTGAAAAAAA
The DNA here is from genome assembly GCA_026074375.1 of Tanacetum coccineum. NCBI lineage: Eukaryota > Viridiplantae > Streptophyta > Magnoliopsida > Asterales > Asteraceae > Tanacetum > Tanacetum coccineum. The sequence goes on along the minus strand of BQNB010006357.1, from coordinate 97,067 downwards.
GACTTGGCTTCTTTAAGGAATTGTATCATCGTGACGTTGATAATGTTATGGTAGTTTTCAATAAGAGTAATGATCTTCCTGAAGAAGCTGTGAAAGATAACGAGGTTTTGAAAGAAAAAGATGATGCTCCTGAAAATGGAAAAGATGTTGAGAAGGTGGTTTGAGATTGGTGGAAAAAAACACTACAGGTAACACTTTATTTTTGTTTTACATTTTGATGTAACTGATATAGAACAATAATGCAACATAAAACATTGGTGGAAAAAAAGACTATTAAACATATTTCATATTTCTTACTGCATTACATCAAAATATTTACTGCATTAAAGTTATTTTTTAATAACAGAAAATATTTATTTAAAAAAAAAGGAAATGAATAAAGAAAAAGATGTTGAGAAGGTGGTTGATCAAAATCTAGATAAGCCTGAAGATGTGAAAGATAACAAGGTTTCTAATGAAGATGTTCCTGAAAAAGGAAAAGATGTTGAGAATGTGGTTGAGCTTGGTGGAAAAAAAAACAGTTCAGGTAACACTTTATTTTTGTTTTACATTTTGATGTAAATGATATAGGACAATAATGCAATATATAACATTGTTGGAAAAAAAAGACTATTTAACAAATTTCTTACTGCATTACATCAAAATATATACTGCATTAAAGTTATTTTTTACTAACAGAAAATATTTATTTAAAAAAAAACAGGAAATGAATAAAGAAAAAGATGTTGAGAAGGTGGTTCATCAAGATCTGGATAAGCCTGAAGATATTGAGAAAGAAAGTAAATTTGGAAACAATGAAGTAGAGACGAATACTAAAGATCTCATCAAAGGAGCTGGCGTGTGTGTTAAAATAAGCAAAAAAGAAGTCAGCAAAGGAGTTCTTGCAATTTATGAAGAACCATTGAAGGATTCAGAATCACAAATGTCAATCTTTGATAGTCAACCAGAAGACTCACAACATGAGACACAAGATTCACAACCTGGAATGGAGATAGGAGATGGAATACAAGAAGAAAATCATGAACCAGTTAAAAGTAATTAGCAATGACACCTTTATTTGTACTATTATTTTGCCTTTTATGTTATCTTTTGAATTATAATCTTAACTGTATGTAATAACTAACAAAATCTTAAAACTTAAACCTATTATTTTGGCTAGTAATGCAGTAACAATTTAAATTTTGGAACATGATAATTATATAACTAAAATGCAGTGGAGTATAACTGTAATGCAGTGAAGTTATACTCTATGATGCACTAGTTAAAAACAATATCATGCAGTTATTTATAGAATGTTTCTACTAAGTATTCTATAATTTGATTCTTTTATAACAGATTGTGAAACTCTTGAAGAAGATGATTTTCCTTCAATTGGACTTGAGGATATTGAAAGTTTAAAAGGTGCAGGGAGGAACCTATTTGCTGAAAAGACTACAGTTCAAAATGTGAATGAAGATGATATGATATTACAAGACTCCCTACTGAATCTTCCATTTTTATCTACACAAGAAGTTTCAATCTTGGAAATTGACACACAAAATTATCCTCAAATTCAAAAACAAGGTTTACAGGAAGAGTCTCCTCAAATTCAAAAACAAGGAATACCAAAATCTTTTCATAGTAACAAGTTGAAGTTACCGAAATATGTGTCGCCTGATGCACAAGCTATTGTGGAAAAACGACAAGAAGATATGCTGACTGAAACTCGGATATTTCGTGGAAAAGAAACAAAAACATTTGATTCTATAAAGTCAAAATTAGTCAAAAAGAATGATGGAATGGCTCAATGCATGAAAGAAAAGTCGATTGATGAAGAAAAAGGGAAAAGTGACGATTTCAAAGGTGGAGTTCCAACTGTTAAAACGCAACAGATTAAAAAAGCAATGGAGGGAGAGAAAAATGTTCCAAAGACGCGTGCTAAGAAGATAGATGCTTACAAACAAGATATAAAAAAGCCTCAAGTTAGAAAGCAAACAGCCGCTCAATTGGCAAAATCGAAAGAAACAAAAGCTAAAACAGTTAAACCGGCACCTACAAAACGAAAGAAGAAAGAACCAAATGACAAAGAAGAAACCGCTATTCATGCATCACCAATTAGTTTCATTCCTCCGCCAGTTGATACAGAAAGTGAAAAGCGTCAAGAAAGCCATCTAATTTTTTAGTGTCACCATTTTATCAACGGAAAGTGATATTGCATGAACCAGTCTCTGAAGAAGGAAAGAAGATTGTGGAATACATTTGGAGTGACAATACACCTGAAGGGTAATTTATATTATACTGCATCAATGTGCTTATTCTGCTGCATTAATGTTCATTTCAAACATCATTTTTTTACTTCACTGAATCACTTTTTAATAAATCAATGCATCACAGTTATATTACCCACTACATAAAAGTTTATGTTGATCTCAAATGCACAGTGATAATTTTCTTATACTGCATCAAAGTATGTATTCTGCTGCATTAATTTTAATTTCAACATCACTTCTTTTACTTCACTGCATCACTTTTTAATAAATGAAGGCATCACCCTGAAATTCAAGAAAAAAAGGAGTTGGAATGTTTATCTCAAATGTACAGTGATATTATATTCGAGAAAAAAAGGAGTTGGAATCGAATGCGACTTTTTCTTGAGCCTATACCCTGAAATTCAAGTGGCTTCAACCATAATAGACTTATGGACTCTTGTACTAAATAACGAAGAACAACACTGAGACAAGATTTCATGCGATGGTAATGTATACTGTCATACGGTAATGATGGTAAGTAATTCACATATATAATAGATTTTATTTTAATGAAAACTATAACTTTTTTTTATCGTTGATAATCATTTAATGTTCATTAAAACAGACTCATCACTCAGTTGAAATGGGAAAGGACGTGGAAGCACGAAGAAATTTTTTTGATGAAAATATTGATATTGTTTTGAAGCAAGCAAAACGGAAGAATTTCGATGATGTTAATTTGGTAAGTAGATTTATTATGAAATTTCATTGATAATTAATAATTTTTTTGTATGAATTTAAATAATGCTAATTCATTTGAAAAAACTACAGGTTTTCTTTCCTGCGATTAAGATGTCAAAAAAATCAAATCATTTCTATGTCATATGCTTTAATTTGAAGACTTCTGAAATCGAAATTATCGACAACATAGATAATGGCATTGATGATATAAAAACAAGATATGGTGGTTTCCCATATGCTCTGGTAAGTATAACTGAAAATGCTTACACTTATATGTTAACTGCATTATAGTTCTATATTTATGACTAGTGCAATATAGTGTTATAATTACTGCAGCAAACAAATTCCAATGATCTAACTGTATATCATATTTTTCACAGATGGAATCATTTATTGACTACCTGGAAAGAAAGAAATATCAAAATTGCTATGACCTTATACTAGCCGAACCTAAGCAAGTTGAGTTTTCTTGGAAAACAACATACAATTCTAACGACTGTGGAATTTTTGTTATGAGGCACATGGAAACATATCTTGGTAAAGGTAATTTTTTACAAGAGTTAAAGAAAGAAGGACCAGGTCAGAAAGTACAGTTGAATATGCTGCGTGCCAAGTACATGGTAAAGATCCTTCTAATGAGCTTTAACGAAAAAAAGAAGACTTTGTTGAAAGAAGCACAAGCATACATAAAGAAAAAGCCAAAGAGTTCTAAGATGCTTACGGGTAACGATGTTAGAGTGGATGAAGAATTGTGGAAGCGATTTAATGAGACCGTAATCAAGACCATTGATACCTGAAACATCTTTATTTTTAAGTCTATTGAATGATTAAAAATTTTAATTGTATTTCTGAATGTTTTTTATAGCAAGTATTGTTGTATTACTGATTGTTTTCTATATCAAGTACTTGGCTTTTTAATAATCACTGTTTTCTTTAATAGTCTACTGCATCACAAACAAATGCATTACTGCATCATAAAATGTTACCATATTACTACATGACTATGTTGATCTAATTCATCATAGTTATGTTATCATACTCAGTGCATTAATATGTTATTATAGTACATCGTAATGTATAATCTCTACAGTATCAGAATGTATAATGATACTTAATAACAATGCAGTAATATTTACATGCACAATACTTTAATGCATCACTATGTAAAATTCAATGCATTAATATGTAAAATGCTGATATAGTATTGATTACTGCATTGGTAATAAGAGCTATATTATTTACATTCATACATGTGCAAAAAATATTATTAAGAAAAATAATATTTACATGTATAATACTTTAATGCATGAATATGTACATCTTACTGCACTACTATGAAAACTAATCGTTCACTGCATCACTTTGTAAAAGTCAATGCATTACTATATAAAATGCTACTGCATATCAGAAAACACTAAACAAACAAAAAACACTGAATGTTGTAAAACATTTAAAACTAGATAATATCATAAACACAGAAGTGTTATTGTAGTGTAGTTTGGAATAAAACGCTATATGTCTCTCAAAAGAGAATATGTCTTGAAAGAAATGCTTGAATATCGAAACTGTAGTTATAGAGAATTTATTAAAAAAAATATGGCATACTTGTTTGAACGAAAAGTAGCATAAAAGGAGACGATGTCACCAAAAACAACATAGTCCCTAATTGCTTGTTCATCGGCCCAGAAAAGACCAACCAACTTATCATCATCGCCTACAATAAAAAAAAGGTAAACAACTGATAATAAATAAACTGAAATCAGGTGCATCAAAGCACAAAATTAGCTGCATTACCTAATTTATGATTAACTAAAAAATACTAAAAAAGTGATAATAAACTACTGCATGACAGTACAAAAAATACTGCATCATAGTTAAAACCCAATGAGTCAAAATGACACTAATAGTAAATAAACTTAAATTAGATGCATCAAAGGACAAAAAGTAGCTGCATTACCTAATTTATAATTCACATAAAATCCTGGAGAATGCAACTTTCTACTGAAAATCTTTTCAACAACCATCTGTGCATCTCGGTCGCCAATAAACAAGTTCATTTTCTTCTTCTGATTCATACAATCAACCACAGTAGCACCCACTCTATCAAACCCACCACAAATCTGTTTCAACAACCTAAAACCCGTAGAAGGACCAAAATTTGCATTAGAAGCTTGAAACAGAAAATGTTGCTTCGTGTATCCCAAATCACGTGAACTCTTCATGTATATCATATCTTTTTCAGCTACAAGAGGATGGTTATGCCCTTCTATAAAAGTATACACTCGGTAAAGATTTCCTTCAAACTTTTTAATCCGAATTTTAGCCAAACAACCACATCTACTAGAGCCTCGATTCCTTGTCTGCTTAACTATAACATTCTCATCCGTAGTAATCTCACTAACATCAGATGTAACATCTTTAGACTTATCAGCAGCCGGTTCTGGATTTTTACCTTCTTTTGAACATAGAAACCACTTCAAGTTTGGGTCTTCACCAGGTTTAGGTTTGTAGTGACCACCCTTTCTAACATCAAAACCCGCCCTTTTACCATAATCCTTATAGAAAGCATAGGCTTGATCAATCGACACAAACTCACATCCTTCCAAAGGTTTGTCGCCAATATCATTATCAGGATACCAAGTCCTATTTCCATCGTCATCAACAATATAATAACCAACATGATCCTTGACACGAACAATTTGAACATCTGTATGTTTAAAACATTTGAATAGTTACTGCATCAATGTTACAAATTCAATGCATTACTATGATATATCTAACCACATCAGGTAGAAAGTCAACTACATCACAGTTAAAACCAAGAGCATCAAGAACAAAACATAAAATCAAACAGTCGATTCACATTAAAACATACATTAAAACGACAATAATAGATAAACTCCACTGATGGCATTATGTATAAGCCAAAATTAGTTTTACAACAAGTAAAACATAAGATTATAATATTATTGCATCATAATTATACTCAACTACAGCATAGTGTTTCTAAATAGTAACACGGTGAAGACATACCTGATAAACAACAAAGTTGTTATTACCCCTGATTTTGTTTTCAGCTTGCATATAACGAATAGAGTATTTCTCAGCATTATCAACTTGGACAACATTTACCAACATGCAACGGGAATACGAAGCATAAAACTCATCTTAAACATCAAAAAATACCATTCGAGTGTAAAAGGTACTTGCTTCTTTCTCCATCTGAAGATCAGTTTTGAGTTTCGGATTCTTATATCTTGAATCATGATCATTCTTACGCTCAATATACCTCTGATACACGATAAGCCGTGTCATAATGCTTAGAAAATCTCCACGAGTGTCCAAATGCGGACTTGTCCATGTTAACACAAAGAAATGATTTTCACTTTCTAACCTAAAAGTGGTACGCATTACGCCTGCCATAAGCTCATCACGTAAGAATGCCGGGATTCAACTTTCCCTAATATCAAACATATCTTGTAACCATTTATTATCATCTAGTTAAAAATCTTTGATCATAATTTCCCACTCTCTTTCAAATTCATAAGGCAAAATCTGATCTGTCCAAACTATATCACAAATACGTCTCTTGAAATCTGTCTTATTGCAGATTGCAGTCCCTACCTGCATCAAGTGTAAATTATAGAACACACTGCATTAAAAATGTAAAACTAGTGCATCAATTTGTAAAATTCATCAATTCATAAATACTAATTCCATTACAGATTTTAAAATCTAGTGCATTATAGTTGTAATTTTCATGCATCAAAGTTTATATAATCAAATCATAAATAGCATAGTAAAGCATTATAACCATAAACTTATAAGAAAAAGTCCATATACATACCTTTGAAACTAACTTTTGCATAAATGCCACATACAAAGCTTGTGTCCGGGTATAAGGGAAGCATTCCGGAATTGCAATCTTCATAGACCCGGAATCTGATCAATCAATTTACAACATCGGATCTTTACCAAAAGAGTTTTTAAATTCCTCAAGCAGCCACTTGTAAGCGCCAACTGTCTCATCAGAAAGTAAACCCGAGGCAAAAGTTATACATCGGTTGTGATGATTAATACCAGTAAAAGTTACAAACACCATCTTGTACCTACATGTTAATATAACGCATACAAACAAATTAGATAAAACGACAAATAAACCTGTATTAATACAAGTATTAAACATGTAATGCACTAGTATAATTTTTGATAAAAAAAGGAAAATGGCATACTTGTTTGAACGAAAAGTAGCATCAAAGGAGACGATGTCACCAAAAATAGCATATCCCTAATTGCATGTTCATATCAGGCCTAGAAAAGACCAACCAACTTATTCATCATTGCCTACAAAAAAAAAAAAGGTAAATAAACTGATAATAAATAAACTAAAATCGGTGCATCAAATGCACAAAATTAGTATGCATTACTAATATTATGATTAATAAAAAAAACTAAAAGTGATAATAAACTACTAGCATGACAGTACAAAAATTACTGGCACTCATAGTTTAAAAACCCAATTAGTCAAAATGAACAAATATAAATAAACTTAAGTCAAATGTCATCATAGAAACAAAAATAGCTGAGAATACCATAATTTATAATTACAAAAAATCCTGGAGAATGCAACTTCTGACTGCAAAAAGCTTTTCAACAGCCATTCTTGTGCATCTCGGTCCGCCAAAAACAATTTCATTTTACTCTTTCTATATCTTACTAATACAACCACAGTAGCACCCACTCTATCAAACCCACCACACATCTGTTTCAATAACCTAAAACCCGTAGAAGGACCAAAATTGCATTAGAAGCTTGAAACAGAAAATGTTGCTTCGTGTATCCCAAATCACGTAAACTCTTCATGTATATCATATCCTTTTCAGATACAAGAGGATGGTTATGCCCTTCTATAAAGTATAAACTCGATAAATATTTCCTTCAAACTTCCTAATCGAATTTTAGCCAAACAACCACATCTACTAGAGCCTCGATTCCTTCTCTGCTTAACTATAACATTCTCATCCATAGTAATCTCACTAACATCAGATATAACATCTTTAGACTTATCAGCAGCCAGTTCTGGATTTTTACCTTCTTTTGAACATAGAAACCACTTCAAGTTTGGGTCTTCACCAGGTTTAGGTTTGTAGTGACCACCCTTTCTAACATCAAAACCCGCCCTTTTACCATAATCCTTATAGAAAGCATAGGCTTGATCAATCGACACAAACTCACATCCTTCCAAAGGTTTGTCGCCAATATCATTATCAGGATACCAAGTCCTATTTCCATCATCATCAACAATATAATAACCAACATGATCCTTGACACGAACAATTTGAACATCTGTATGTTTAAAACATTTGAATAGTTACTGCATCAATGTTACAAATTCAATGCATTACTATGATATATCTAACCACATCAGGGCAAAACTTAAAAAAGAACAACTATGGGGCAGACAAAACTAAACTATGTTGAAAGTAAAGAAAACCTACTGCAAATGTCATTTAATAATTCAAGCCACAATCACTGAGTATGCTATACAAAAAAGGATATGAAAAAGAACCCTTAAGGAGAACCTTATGAAACAGTATAAACAAACATACTAGTTGTAACCTAATGAAAGCTTATAGACCTAATGAAGACAAACAAAAACATCTAAAAATCACTAAGAGCTTATTTGATCATTGCTTCATATCACCAAAACCATAACGAAGCCTAACACCTAATATAAGTAAAGTAATGAAAATTTATATCAACTAAACTATATACATATACTACATCCTTGTACACAATCACACACAGTATATAACCACAAACAATACAATCTGCAGATACATACTCGCATAGTATAACATAAAAGTAAAAAGAAATACGCATCATATCAAAATGACTAAGATCTCTACTCTATAAAATATCAAAACAAATGAGAAAAGAACTTAACAAATCCTAACGAAACCTTATACACCTACTATACAAAACCTAATGAAAAATTAAAGTAATTAAACCTTATAAACCAGAAGTCATCTGTATGTGTACAACATTTGAAAAGTTACTGCATCAATGATAAAAATTCAATGCATTATTGTGATATATAAAAACACATCAGATCAAAACTTAAAAACATAAACTATACAGCAGACGAAACTAAACTATGTTCAAACTAATGAAACCTCATAAAACTACTGCATCAATATTTTAAATAAACCACATAACTATGTTATACCAAAAAAGGACATGAAAAGAACACTTAAGGAAACGAGATGAAACCTTATAGACCTAGTGGATAAGTGCTTAATATCATCAAAAACTTAAAGAAGCTTAATGAAACCTTAAAACACATACTATGTGTAACTTAATTAAAACTTAAACTAATAAAACCTTATAAATCAAATTCATCACTATCAAAATTACATAACCTAATAAAAATTAAACTAATAAAAGCTTATAGACCTACTGCATCAATGTTTTAAATCAACTGCATCAATGTTTTAAATCAACTGTATCATTATTAAATATCAAGGCAAATCAGAACACAACTTAATGAAACCTAAATGAAAACATAAACAACTACTAAATGAGAACTTTATATACCTACTAAGCACAACTAACATCAAACACATCAGAAGTAAACTAGACAAAACTCTCGAACTTCTAAAAACATAACACTGTTCACTGTAACTACACGATTCAAATGAGATTCTGTACAACATAACCTGCATATAATCACAAACCTACTCATTCTAAGTTTATCATACCAGCTTATTTAATCTACTACTTCATATCTAATCTACTAATTTATAAAACCTACTTCATATCAAAAACTTAATGAACCCTAACGAAAAATTTATAACACCTAGTACATGTAATGTAATGCAAACTTATTCTAATAAAACCTTATAAATCAACTTCATCATTATCAAAATTACATAACCTAATAAAAATTAAACTAATGAAACCTTATAAACCTACTACATCAATGTATTAAATCAACTGCATCATTATCAAATATCAAAAGGCAAATCAGAACACAAGTTAATCAAATACTGAATTACACAAAACTACTATACATACCTAACATAAAGAACATAAAGAAGTAAACTACAAAAAGCTAATAAAATCATAAAAAACATAATTGAATTAAAAATATACTAAACTAACAAAAAAAATTAAAAATTAAAAATTAGAATCATACTATCATTATCAGCTGATCTCAGGTTACTTGTTGATGAAGTTGAACACTCAGTCGACATGCTCGATATCGGAGGGAGATAGGTGGTGGAAATCGGAGGGAGATAGGTGGTGAGATCAGTGGTGAGATCGGTGGGAGAAAGAGATTGGAGGGAGATCAAAGCTGAGATAGATCGGTGAAAAAAAAATAATGATTTAACTATGAGAAAAGAGGCGAACATTTATAGGGTATAGAAAATTTTAGGTTAAATGACAAAAATAACCCTGAACCTATAAAAAAAAGGCGGGTAGGAGAGTGGACACGTGTCAGCTTGGAAGGCCTTCCTAGGCTTTTTATTTAAGGGGGCTTCTCATTATATCCCATATATATATATATATATTATGTGTGTATTTATCTATATAATATATTTATATATATATTATACACACACACACAACACACACACACATATAATATATTACCTTAATTTATAACTTATATATATATATATAGATATATACGTATATACACAACACACACACACACACACACCACACACTCATATATTAGTTTATATATATATATATATATATATATATATATATATATATATATATATATATGTATGTATGTGTATGTATGTATGTATATGTATGTATGTATGTATATATATTTATATATATATTTATATAATTATATTATATTATATATATATATATATAATATATATATATATATGTATAGGAGGGTTATTGTGAGAACAAACTTAAAATTGTAAAAGTGAGAACCAATTGTAACCACTGGATCTATTATTTTGTATTAGATGAGAATAAGATTTAAAGAATGGCATTTAAGTAATACACTTAAACATTAAGGTCTTTATGTAACACATTATAGTAAATAAAATGGTTTTTCTAACATGTGCCTCAGGGGCACATGATAAGGAGGGAACAAGAGCTGATGTGTCAGCTCCTGATTGGTCAGCTTCTGAGGAGACAAGGATGTTACCTGCTGATCAATCAGAAGCTGACACATCAGCTCTTGTCTCCCCTTATCATGTGCCTCTAGGGCACATATTAGAAAAACCCTAAATAAAATGGCGGTTTAATTTGATGGTTAGACTTCAGTGATAACAGTTGCAATATATTCGTAATTCAAGCCTTTCAAATTTAATTCGTATCGTATAAAAAATAAGAAAGCTACAATCTTGGGGATTGCGATGGTACTAGATTTCTTTAACATCAATTGAAAGGGCTTTATGTACCATATTTGTTTCTACATAACATCGCTACGTTATTTTTAAAAAATAACATCAATGGTAGTTTTTTTGTTTTTATAATTAATCAAACTTGATAATATATATAAATTTGACGATATGTTGATACATGACGAATTTTTATATGACGTTAAAGTTTTATTATATATAAACAACATGATACCTTGATGCATTAAATGGACAATATACATCGATACATTGATACGTTACGTGATAAAATCTTATACTTGTCGATAGAATTTTATTATATATAAAATGGCCGGTACATCGATACATGACGAAGGCTTTTATAAAATGATGATAAAATTTTATTATACAAATACAAAATATCCATTTCAAAGTTGCTACAATCCAAGTTTACCTTTCAAAACAACCCAACTGGTACAAAAGGACTTCTCTAAATAATCTGGGACTTATAATAAAGAGTTACTAATACACTACTACAACAAATCGTTAACACAAAGACTAGCTTTTGAAACACACATTAAAACCGAACAACGGCAGACTCCGGTACACCGAATACATCATCATTTTTTACATTAGCCCACCACCAACAACAACACATGTACTTAGAAACTATCACCTGGTACGTGGTGCATCAGCCCACTACTATCAGCCCACCACCATCAGACTCCGGTACACCGGTACATCAGCGGTACCAGCCTACCACTATCACAAACCTGAAACCTGGTACATGGTGGTTGTGTGCATCACGTACCATGATGTATCCAGTGTACCGTCGTACCAAAGACAGAAGCGGCGTAACAAACTATAACAAGTCGAAATTTTAAATCGGTTTTTTGTGCATCAAAAATTCGTTTTTGTACCCAACTTCTTTTGAATTTTTGCATCAAAATTTTATTGCGCATCAAACTATAACAAGTCGAAAAATTTGTGCATCAAAATTTTTTTGTGCATCAAAATTTCTTTTTTTGCGCATTGAAAAAACGTATAAAAACTCAAAATTAGAAAAACTTCTTTTACAAAAGTTTTATGCACCAACATACCTGATTTAATGGAATTTTTTTGGAATTTTTCGAGAACTTTTTTAAAAAAAGTTTTCTTTTTATCCTTCTCACGAATATTTGTCTTTTTATTTTAACATTCCTATATATATATATATATATATATATATATATATATATATATATATATATATATATATATATAAGAAGGTTTGACAAATAGTGATCTTCTAGAAAAATTCTATAAAAAAGACATGTGGCATTAGTGAAATAATCAACGACTCACCATAGCCTTCGTCTATCAACATTGAATGTCGCAAAAAAAAAACCAAACATAAAACCTGCCGATTAAACATTCAAGAAATCGATTGTAGCTAGAACAAATCGATTCAAGAAATCTTGCCGATTTTGAATCAACAACCAAAAACCACAAATAAATGTCGTAATTGTAATGTGATGGATTTACAAAAACCATTCGTTTCAAATCTCAAAAGTTCGAATGATTTAGAAAACCCATAAAAATCGAAACGTATGCTTGATCTTGATATTGGATATCTGATTTAGTAAGATTATTTTTTGACTTTTCTTCGTGTTTAATTATATAAAAATAGAGTTTTGTTGGGGTTTATAATTTCATTAATTTTGGGGATATTAATAACTCCGATTCTTTCTTGAAATTAGGTTTTAGGGTCTAAATCAATTCAAATCTATAATTAGTTCACAGTTTATATTGATTGATTTCATCTGTAATTATTTATAAGTTACAAGCAATCATCATTTCTTTTGGTAGTTATGATGTTAGTTTCTAAACAAATCCAAAAAATATTGCTCTTCTCTAGCCATACTACTATACAACATTATTTGTATTTATAACAAGAAAAAGTATATAGAATTAGAGAGGTAACTTTTGAGGATTTTGAATCATTTGGTGAATATTAATACAGTTAAGAACCTTTTAGGAATTTGGTTGCGGTTTTTGGTTATATAATTGTGGGTTTGTGTGAATTTTAGGCGGTAGGAGCTAAATATGTGATATGAGCCTAAATGGGAAGTCAAATAAAGTCAACACGAAAAGTAAAAACAAATCTAAAAAATATTGCTCTTCTCTAGCCATACTACTATACAACATTATTTGTATTTATAACAAGAAAAAGTATATAGAATTAGAGAGGTAACTTTTGAGGATTTTGAATCATTTGGTGAATATTAATACAGTTAAGAACCTTTTGGGAATTTGGTTGCGGTTGGTTGCGGTTTTTGGTTATATAATTGTGGGTTTGTGTGAATTTTAGGCAGTAGGAGCTAAATATGTGATATGAGCCTAAATGGGAAGTCAAATAAAGTCAACACGAAAAGTCAACAAAGAATAGTCAACAACAATAAACTCTTCTTTCTATTATTCCATGTATATATACTCAATAGGTGTTCATGTTTTAGTTAGCTAATCAATTGTGAAAAACACATCTTCTCTCTTAAATCTTCATGTAACAAACTTGTAACAGATTTACAATTCTACGATTGATAATCAATAAAGCTTTCGACTAATCTTTTCTTATCTCGTGATGGTCCAAGCCTATTGAAACCCATTAACGGATCTTAAGTGCTCCCTAGTGGTGCACATCAATATGGTGAATGGTTTGAGACGTTTAGGCTAGATGGGCCTTCTTGAAAGTTGAGTGACAAAGATAAATTTAGTTCAATAGGTTTTTAGACTGAAGTTAATAATTACAGTGAAGATGAATAAAAAAGATGTGATGGTGACATTGAGATGAGAATAGCAAGGGAAGCTTACATGTAAGTATTAGAGAAAGAGAACATACATGGGTTTTAGTTTTTTAAGACTCTTTGTTCTTAGTTATTACACGAAGAAAACCCATGAAGATTTTAATTGATAATAGGTTTTCTACTAGTAGTACTCAGGTCATCATCATTATACTTGTCATCACAAGTTTCTTTTTGAACGACAATTTTCTATCTCACAAATATATATTTCACACATGCATCTAGTAAGGCTTGAACCCACAACCTTTTGGTTAGTGGGGAACTTACTTACCAATGGAACAAAGTCTAAGTAGCTTGCCGTCATAAGTAGTGGAAGCTTTGAAAGCACTTTTAAAAGGTCCTGATCATAGCAAGGTTGACACCAGTGAGATTTTGATTCTTGCGATTTCTGATAGCAGGCAGAGTCTTGATATCACTAGTGTAAGCATGATGCGAGGGTTGCAAACACCAGGTTTTACAACTCCAAGTCAGTGTACCTAATCATTGTAGTGTAGTATATGTAAGACTCGGGGGGTTGTTATCGTTCTCTAAGGAAATAGGTTAGGAAGGTTCGAACTAAACGTAACTAAGGTTTAAGGGTTGAAAGAAGATTATTTTTGTGTTTTTATATTATTAAGAAAGCAATTAAAATCTTGGTTTTGAAAGGGGTTTTGGTTTTATGCTAATTAAACTAAATAACTAAAATTAAATCTAAACTACTTTGGTGGAAACTCGTATAGGTAAATAAATGTGTTTACTTAATCATGCATTACTCCTTAGTTTGATACTCCTAATCCTATTGCTTTGTCACTCTTGTGATGTAGTGTGTAAGTATTTCCTAATTCATGCATGAATTACACGAACCCGCCGTCTATGTAATATTCTGTTAAGGCAACGCATAAGTAAGGTAGTATGATGACTATTACAAGGCCCCTAAGAGTACATTACATGCATTAAAACACTTAAAAGGTGATCAACCATATATGGGTAAAGTAGTATGAAGACTGTTACCGATGGTATCCTTTCTACACAATCATGTTTCCCTAGACGTCTTTACAAGCAATTAAGAAGCTGGTTTTCTAGAGCCTAACACGCACACTCATAAACAAGAAGCAATATTAAAATAATTTACAAACTAACTTTCATGCAATCATAAGCAAACACTATAAGATCTAGCCTAGCATGTTAAAAAGAAGCAAAGAACAACAATTAATCAGACAACACATAGACATATTGAAAGATTAAAGTGTTAGTGCAAATATTACGATATTTAATCTATACGATCTCTTTATGTTTTGGTAATGACAAACATGTGACTTGTAATACGTAACGTAAAGTGCGTAAGTTACTCATAATCACAAATCATCAATGCATACATGCATCAACATCTCTAGACGTCTCAAGTATGCATCAAGACGGACATTGGTTTACACCCGACGTAAATCACATAAGGTATGTACAAACAAGCATTAAACTTGTAGGATGATCAAAGAAATAAGTTTTTGTCTTAAACTTTACATTTTTATAAATGTAACAAAATAACTTTTTCAAAACTTAATTAGACAAATTATTTTTGAATTATAAAGAAATGTTTTATGTTGTAATTATTTCAAAATTCAAAATCTGGTTCTTTTCCCCCCAAAACATGTTACACTTTTACCAGACAAGTTTGTCACCACAAAAAGACAAAAACAGGAGCGTCTGTCGGGGCGGTCCCTTAAATAGGCCGGCGGCCCCCTTAAATACCGGCGGCCCCCTAATATATCTG
The DNA here is from genome assembly GCA_026074375.1 of Tanacetum coccineum. NCBI lineage: Eukaryota > Viridiplantae > Streptophyta > Magnoliopsida > Asterales > Asteraceae > Tanacetum > Tanacetum coccineum. Next base: position 81,154 of record BQNB010006357.1, on the reverse strand, counting down.
GGACCGCCGTTTCCTGACAGGCTGTTTTTCAGCTCCTATAAATAGTGGGTCACCTCCAACTATTTTCATAACCCTTTTGCACGATTTTCTTTCAGTTCTTTCTCTCTCTAGATCTCACTAAATCTCTCTAAATCTTTGATCATTCAACTTGGTTAATCTTGTTTAAATGTGATCAAATCTTCTATCCTTTCCTCCTTTCCTCAAGTGCAAGAGAAGAACTTCGGTCATCTTCAAGATCCGAAGTTATGTAGTCTAGTTAGTCCATTTGTAACATTTGTTACATATAGATCGAGTCCATGTCTTCCAATCTTTAGTAGTGTGTAGATCCAAATGATGTATATATTTGGATGGGTTGATTGTGTGTTGGTTAGTATTTTAGGCCACAAAATATATTTGTGAAGTGGTAGATTGGTTCTAGCTAAGATTAGGACTCGACATCTAGCTTAGTGTCGGAAAATATTATAAGCGACGCGGCTTATGTGTTTAGGCCATAAAATACAAGGTTTGTTATGTTGGCCACAAAACATAACAGGTTTGGTTGTACCCGAAGAAGGACTCGACATCTAGCTTAGTGTCGGAAAATAATGTAAGCAACGTTATAAGGTTTTCTCCGCCGAAAGGGAGCTTGTTGATTAGTGAAGTAACTCTCGAGTTGGATACTCGAGGAGTGGAGTAGGGCGAAGACGAGCTTCGTGACCGAACCATTATAAATCACCGTGTCCGGTTTGCATTTTCGTTTACCTTTCTCTTTACTTATGTCTCTACATTTATCGCCTTACCTTTACACTTGCATTGCACTTATGATTGTGTAAATTGTTGTGTATGTTGTGTTAGTCATGGTTGTGTAGCTCTTTGTAGTAGACATTGTGATTATGGATATATTGGTAGAATATGCTCTAGTTATTGTAAATCTATTATCGACACTTCTCATATTGCATCAAACTTGATTGGTGATTTGATACAGAAGATTTATTCCGAAAACCTCTTCTAGAGGCGGTCCTATAAATCAGGTGGCCCCCTGATGTACTAGGCGGCCCCCATATATTTAAGGGACCGCCGAAAGATATCGATGTAATGTTTTTATTTAAAGTTTTAAATGGAAACGTATTCACCCCCCTCTATGGTTTCAGAATTGGTATTAGATCCACGTCGCTTTATTTTTCAAAACAAATGGTTTTTAAAATAAAGTACGATCCATGTATCAAATTACCCATGAAGGGGGATTAAATATGAAAAGTGTTTTGTTGTTTGATTCGTACTAGTTTTGTTATTAAATATACTTCGTATACTAGCTTGAAGGAAATTTTTCTCAAAAGAACTTGGAAGTGTTAACTTATGTTTGTCTAAGTCGTAAGAGTAGAAATAATGTCTAAAACACGTATTTCATGTGCTGAAACAACTTTCTGAAGTCCTACGTCCCTACATTAAGTCACCAAATGATTTTATACTAAAAACGTGTTTTTGGGTCTCTGGTGGCGGTCCCATAAATGCTAGGGCGGCCCCCAAATATATCTGGGGGCCGTCACCTTTATGGGGGTCGTCTGTCTGTTTCAGCAGATTTTGGCAAACTTCGAAAAATCATATAAAATTAACCGTAAGTCCGTAGAAGTCGTGCCACCCGCCATTTCGAAGATAATTGAGTCTACTTTCATTTAAAAATACTTCCAAGTCTTCTATTTAACCTTAAATAAGTTAGAAATGCAAAATACTACATAGTGGTCAAAACTTTGAGTTTTGTTTTAACGTAAAACTTGTATTTTACATTTTCCTTTGAGTCGGGCATTTCTAATTGATATATCTTTGAAAAATAGTGTATTTGTCCTTTCAAAATATTGATCTTAATTAATTTTTGAAATGGGGAGGAACTATTTTATTTTCAAATCAAATCAAGCTAAGTATACATCGTTATATCTAATACACAAAACAACGACGAATATCTTTATGTGTATGCTAGATTATTATGTGTATTTACTTTTGTTTCAACTTGGTTAATATATTAATAAATAATCATTACTATTTGTAAGTGAGCTAATTATATATTTAAACACATGTGCCATGTATGCTATTTGTATGTTACTAGTTTTCAGGATTATGCCTAATAGGAATTACACTAGATTTCTTGCGTGAAGTTGCAAATTTTTTTGTGCATTGCATATAGGCATAGATCACTATATCTACAAGTGTTACATAAACATCTTGTAGATCATTTTGAGTGTAGTAATCCATTTAGGAATAAGAATTCAATAGTTTGTCAAGTGTATGGAAAAATAATATCCTGAGATCATATATTAAAACCCGTCACCAAAATATTTCCAACACACCAACTCTCTTCTAACAAGATATCTAAATATTTTCATCATCTTGCGGTGTTTGGCCTTAGGTTGGTTAAACAAAATAAAAGAGTGTATTAATACATTGGTAATTAAGTAAAAGAAAACGTATTTTCAAACTTTTCTTGTGCTTGCATTGTTCTAACACACACACATAATTATATTCTTTTTATAAACATATAGTGTTTTACAAAAGATGTGTGTTGTATAAAAATGGCTAGGAAAATCATTTATATACTCATAAAATGTCAAAAACTATGCATACTATACATATCAACAAATAGTTTTTCGCACAACCAAAATATATGACAATCTTGAAGTAAGAAATTAACTTGTCATTATTCATCAACCTCACCTTACAACTAGTCTTAGGATTAATGGAACACACCATGAAAATCTTTATTTGTTTTCTTTTAAAAAGAGTGTTCGTGAGGGTCAATAAAGATTTCAAATATATATCAACTCATTATTCAAACTATGATTGATGTTATTATCGAATCTAATTGATAAGTTTTTGAGTATGGACAAGAAATAGGATTCTTATTTGTCTAGCTTTAAGATGATATCAAAATGTAACAAGATATATTATCTTAAACCTACATACTCAATCACACTCGATTGATATGAAAATAACAACATCCTTTTCCAAGACGATAAGAATATACATCGGATCATAACTCACACTTGTGTAAATGATGTCATATTAAGTCTACTTGTCCAATAGTTGTGTTCCAAATATTTGGCAAATATATGCATAAAATACACAATGAAGTAGGATTAACGACTTGAATGTTTCATCCGAAATACTCAAGTAATTTACCTTGCAATGCAATTGGTAAAGTTGTTGTTTCTAAAAAGCCAAACATGAGAAAATGCACAACATATGTAACTTTTCTCAAACAATTCAAAAGCATAACTCAAAACTCAAACTATCTTCTCATCAAAACTCTCTCTCTTACTTTACCAAATAAGCATAATATTTTTTCTTCACCAAATGAGAACCCTTTAACCATCTAAGGTTAGGATTACGAAAAATTGAACATATTCCACAAACCATTATCGTGCTTTCTTTCAATAAGTGATCATAAGAGGATTTTGAATATGAAGACGATTATTATTCAAACAATAATCAATCCCATCATTCAATATAATTACAAAAATATGAACATGAAATCGAGACTAGGATTTATCTAGATCTCAGAAATATCAATCAAATTACCATATATATCTTTCCGTGTCTACTTGTTTAACCATCCTCGGATATTACATGAAATCACAAAGTCGATTGCAAGACAACAAGATTAGTCATCGAATTGCAATTCACACTTGCAATGAAGATGCTTCATTGAGTCTAAAGTGTTCAAATGTTGTGTTATTAGCTATGGTCAAATTATACATGCTAAACTTAACACACTCTAAGTATGATTGACGACTTATGAATTTCCATCGGGAAACTCATAAGTACTCTAACTTGATAAGCAAGTCTTAGACGTTATTTCCGAAAACTTAAACCAAGAACCCTTATAACTTATATAAGCTTCTCCTAATAACCTAATTTCAACACCATCTCTCAAATAGTGGGAAAATAATCCTTACCCAAATTTGGCACCTCCACGGATCAATGGATCCTTCGTCTTAGATTCATCTTCAGTTTAAGTAAATCCGCCCTATTGCATTAGATTTTAAATCATCTTCCTCTTATGAATCTCTTGCTTAAAGGTTCAACATACATGTAACTAACTTTTAGTAAATCATCATCATAATTATACAAAGAAACATTCACAAGATCTATTGAGGTAAATAACCTTAATTAGATTTCTTTTATAAAAGACATGCAAAGGTACATTCTTTGAACACTCTCATTATAGAGCATTATACATTGTCACTCTTAAGCATACTCCTATTATCTAGATGACTCATTCTCTCTTAAACATACAACAACTTGTTTGCTCTATCATTTAACCTTAGAATTCCACACATTTTAATTAGGATTATGTGAACCAGAATTAAAGCATGTTAGTTGAGTCATGTTAGCCCATTTATGATAAGATAATATAAATTTTATCTTTGCTACACTTTATTAGGAAAATATAGGAATTCTATTTTGTCTAACATGAGAATGACTACTGGAGAATCTATTACACTAGAAATTCAATTTGACCTAACGGTTGAATTGCTTCCAAGAGTGAAGTTGGGTTCGTGGTATAACCCGTAAAAATGGTTGTGTTTAGCCTGAATTGAGCACCACTAGTAATAATCTCGTATTCATTCTCTAATTTGATTAAATGCCTCTTCCTAAATATGCCTAATGATAGTCTACATCGATAGACTTCGTATTTCATTAGGAGTGCACACTAAGCAAGTAGAAATTAGGTTTCTCCTTAGTCAATCTAGACTACTTGCATTTCACATATGTGCTTTGAAGGTTCAAGATGATAACGTGCTCCCACGCAATGCAATTATATGCTTTCATGTTTATCTTAATGCTCAATGTTTATTTACTTAGCTATTGAATGCATGTTTGTTGTAAAAGCGTTTGCCTTTTTCTAGCAATTTAGATAAAATATCTCTTAGTTTATCTAAATAACACATGCTCCTAAATGCTAAATGCTAACATGTTTTACATGATGATTACATTTAAAATTATCATGTTTTGTTTGCGTCATCTTACATAACTTACATGTTAATTGTGCACCTACACTATGTTAGGTTAATGTATGATAAATAAGGTTTAGATGTCATACAGTCTTACACATTAAACTTGTTGATTATTGTGTTGATGCATGCTTAGATAAACTTGCATGCTTATATCTATATGTCTTATACATCTATGTATATATTTTCTCACACTAGAATATCTTTCTTCGCGTCCGGGTCACTAATCTAAATTTTCAAAAGAGTCATAAAATGGTCTTAAATCTTCTAGAGTCTTCCTTCACACATTTCTTTAATCACCATCTCCCTTTCTTCCAAATAATCCACTCTTTGTCACGGAAAAGTTAGATGCAAATCTAATACCCTTCCAAGTAGGTTTGACAACTTAAATATTTCATCCGAGATATTCAAGTATCTTTAACTTGCAATCGCAAACGTTAAAGGTCATATCCGAAAATCCCTATTCAAGCCTTTTAACAACATTAGTTAAAACGCTCTCCTTTTCTTTTCGACGACAACTCCTTTCTCTTCAACGAAAACATTCTATCCCTTCGACGAAACATTCTTTCTCTTCGACGAAAACATTCTTTCTCTTCGAAGAAAACATTCTTTCTCTTTGACGAAAACACTCTTTATCTTTCGATCACACCTCTTCCTTCTCACTCAACCACGCCTCTACAACCATAGAGATGGCTAATCTCTTTCCTCTACTATTTCCGCTATCACCTTTAAGATAACCTTATACCTCATCATAAGATTGTTTTATGAACATTCACAATACTCGAGAAGACCACCATCCGTCTTGATATTGTCAAGCTCGTCGCCTTCATCTTCGTTTGTTTTCTTCTTTATTATTGTTATTATTATTATTATTATTATTATTATTATTATTATTATTATTATTATTATTTTCGCGTATGAAACACACCAAAGATACGTCACCATTTCCTTCGGGACAATGTTCAAATGGAAACATCTCCATTCGAATAGGTTGCGTCTGAAGATAACATCGTCGACATTCTTTCTTTACCCCTCAACCGCGAATCATTAAATTGTCTTTGTCTAGGTCTAGGAATGATGGAACACATTCCGTAAATCTTTCTCTTCTTTTCTACTAGTCTTGATTCTAGTCTATTCTCTATTCCATGCATCGTGGCAACTTAACTACTTCATTTAAAGTACTTTAAGTATTTTTAATTAGCGAAATGCAAATTAAAATGTCACTCCTTTCACAAAACTCGTCAAGCCCTAAACTCATCTCCTGTTGGCGGTCTGGCGGCCCCCAGATATATCTGGGACCGCTGGCAGCAGGCTATAGATATCTGTCATTTCTTTTCAAATCATTAGACAAACACACCCTCTCTCTTTTCTGCTGCTAAGAGCTGACGTCTTTCCTACACCTAAACCTATGCCCAATATCTCTCTATAGATCAATGGGTCATCCTCATATCCTAACACTCGCAAGCATCATTGCTTATGTTGTTAATAGTCAAGTGAATTTCATAATGAAATGCGTCTCATTCTCAAATACAATCCTTACAATCTTCATACTCACAAATCTCCTCACATCTTGGTCCTCACTTCTCGTAAACCTCTTTTCTCACCACGAATGGTCTTTTCACTTCTAAACGGTTCCTCTCTTTCTCAATAATCTTCTCACTTCGGATAGTCATCTCACTTCTAATAGTCTTTTTACTTTCAACGTTTCTTCTCACTTATAAACGTTCTTTTTCACTTCTAATAAGTATTGTCTCCTCTAACGTTTCCTCTCACGTCTAAATATTTCTTCTCTTTTAATAGTCTTGTTACTATCAAAATTCCTCCTATATCTCTCCTAACTTATTATTTCATCCGAAATATTTATATAATTTGCGAAATGCAAATGTCACTCTTTCGCTAAACTTGCCACTTTCTAGAAAGTGACGAACATAAAGAAGATATTCAATCTTCAAGTGTTATTAAGTCACCACATCGTTGAGTCTCTCATTATTCTTCCACCATGAAAGAACTACCTCATTTCACATCCCACCTTTGTTCCTCAACATTGTCAACCAACAAAACACCAAACAAACCTTTGAATTCCCAATCATCTACTTTTGTCTCGATAGGATCATATGCACATCAATTGTTAGTACAAATGATATATCAATCTTTTCTATCAACCTCTCGTCAACACGTTCCTTCTTTAGTATCACTCATCCTTTCCCACTTTTTGGCTCTATGGAATCATTTTCATTCACATCCAAGAGCACATCGTCTCCATCCTCGTCTTATTTTTCTTTTTATTCTTTGAAAGTATATATATATATATATATATATATATATATATATATATATATATATATATATATATATATATATATATTGACATATTTTGCCAAGATATTAAGTGTCATTCGTCTACTTTTAAAAGGTCATTCTCATAATATTTTTGTGTCAATCAATAAACGAATCTCATTCTCGTTTATTAAAAGTTAGTCTAATCTTTCTCCGTAAACATACGTCTCAATTCTTTTTATTTCATCATTTAGGTTATTTTTATAATAATGATTACATGTGTCTAGTTTCTACTTTTCTTTCAAAGTGTCATACTTTAGATTAATAAAACCTAGAAGTGCATGTCTAGTTCCCCGCTAATGTTTTGCTATATGTATATGTGCACTTGTCTACTAACTTTGTTTTGTAGCACAACAATATCTTGATTCCTTGGTTCCCTAAACGAGGGGGAGCACTTGCAAGCGCTCTACTCATTTAAATTGTATCGAACTTCTTAAAGCATCGATGGTAATTTATTTGATCTATGGATCCGTTAAAGTCAATATACAAGGAATGATATTATCATAAGGACGCAATGAGTAAGGGGAGCTAGGAGATATGTGGGTAAATAACATGGAGTTTGTTAAACCATGATGATAAAAGACTTCACTAGGATGATGCAAGCTCACCTTTATAAGAAGACAGGATTAGAGATTGTCAAATACGATGAATGGCTCATCCATACTCCAAATACTTCACCTCATCTACTTCAAAACCACCTAAAACTTATTTCTCATGTTTCTTCTCATTCCTTTAACCTATATACTTGGAGCACCTACCTTTTCATTATTCCTTCAACATATACACTCAAAGCACCTACCTCATTCTCATTCCTCCAACCTATATACCCAGAGCACTTACTTTCTTCTTATGTCTTCCTCTCATTTCTTATAACCTCCTCTTAACTATCCAAGAAACACAAAATCACCTTCAACCTTTATTTCTCATGTCTTTTTCCTCATATCTTCATTCTATATACACCTTTTCATTCTTTCACATTACATATACTAGGAGCACCTACCTTCTTCTAATTCCTCCAACATATTTACCTTACACACTTACCTTCTTCTCATAACTCCGACCTATATGCTCCAACCATAATCCACATTATACATTTTTGCTTTGACAACAGGGGAGAAGAGAGTGTAAACGAGTAACTTTTAAACTTTACTATGTGCTATAGTTTACATATTTTGTCATCATCAAAAAGGGGGAGATTGTTAGTGCAAACATTATGATATTTAATATATACGATCTCTTTATGTTTTGGTGATGACAAACATGTGACTTGTAATACGTAACGTAAAGTGCGCAAGTTACTCGTAACCACAAATCATCAATGCATACATGCATCAACATCTCTCGACGTCTCAAGTATGCATCAAGATGGACATTGGTTTACACCCGACGTAAATCACATAAGCTATGTACAAACAATATTAAACTTGTAGGATAATCAAAAAAATAAGTTTTTGTCTTAAACTTTATATTTTTATAAATACAACAAAACTATTTCTCAAAAATTATTTAGACAAAGTATTTTTGAATTATAAAGAAATGTTTTATTTGGTAATTATTTTGAATTTCAAAATCTGGTCATTTCCCCCTAAAATAAGTGTCACTTTCACCAGACAACTTTGTTATCACAAAAAAACAAAAACAAGAGCGTCTGTCGGGGCGGTCCCTTAATTCGGTCTGCGGCCCCCTTAATTATTTGGCGGCCCCTTATATATCTGGCACCGTCGTTTCCTGACAAGCTGTTTTTCAGCTCCTATAAATAGTGGGTCACCTCCAACTATTTTCACAACCCTTTTGCATGATTTTCTTTTAGTTCTTTCTCTCTCTAGATCTCACTAAATCTCTCTAAATCTTTGATCATTCAACTTGGTTAATCTTGTTTAAATGTGATCAAATCTTCTATCCTTTCCTCCTTTCCTCAAGTGCAAGAGAAGAACTTCGGTCATCTTCAAGATCTGGAGTTATATAGTCTAGTTAGTCCATTTGTAACATTTGTTACATATAGATCGAGTCCATGTCTTCTAATCTTTAGTAGTGTGTAGATCCAAATGATGTATATATTTGGATGAGTTGATTGTGGGTTGGTTAGTATTTTAGGCCTTAAAATACATTGGTGAAGTGGTAGATTAGTTCTAGCTAAGATTAGGACTCGACACTTAGCTTAGTGTCAGAAAATATTGTAAGCGACGCGGTTTATGTGTTTAGGCCATAAAACACAAGGTTTGTTATGTTGGGCCATAAAACATAATGGGTTTGGTTATACCCAAAGAAGAACTCGACATCTAGCTTAGTGTCAGAAAATAATGTAAGCAACGTTATAAGGTTTTCTCCGCCGAAAGGGAGCTTGTTGATTAGTGAAGTAACTCTCGAGTTGGATACTCGGGGAGTGGAGTAGGGCGAAGAGGAGCTTCATGACCGAACCACTATAAATCACCGTGTCGGTTTGCATTTTCTTTTACCTTTCTCCTTAATTATGTCTTTACATTTATTGCTATACTTTTACACTTGCATTGTGCTTATGATTGTGTGAAGTGTTATGTATGTTGTGTTAGCCATGGTTGTGTAGCTCTTTGTAGTAAACATTGTGAGTGTGGAAATATTGATAGAAGATGCACTAGTTATTGTAAATCTATTATCGACACTTCTCATATTGCGTCAAACTTAATTGGTGATTTGATACAAAAGATCTAGTCCGAAAAACCTCTTCTGGAGGCGGTCCTATAAATTGGGCGGCCCCCTGATGTACTAGGCGGCCCCCTTATATTTATGGGACCGCCAGTAGAGAGTGATGTAATTTTTGTAGTGACTAATCTAAAGTTTATTAATGGAAACGTATTCACCCCCCTCTACGGTTTCCACAATTGGTATCAGAGCCACATCGCTCTAGTTTTCAAAACAAATGGTTTTTAAAATAGAGTACGATCCATGTATCAAATTACCCATGAAGGGGGATTAAATATGAAAAGTGTTTTGTTGCTTGATTCGTATTAGTTTTGTTGTTAAATATACCTCGTATACTAGCTTGACTGAAAATATTCTCAAAAAGCTTGGAAGTGTAAAATACATCTTTGTAAGTCCTAGGAGTAAAAATGATGTCTAAAACACGTTTTTTATATGCTGAAACAACTTCTTAAAGTCCTACGTTCTACAGTTAAGTCACCAAATAATTTTGTTCACAAAACGTGTTTTGGATCACTAGTGGCTATCCCATAAATGTTAGGGCGGCCCCCATATATATTTGGGGGCCGTCACCTTTATAGGGGTCGTCTGTCTGTTTCAGCAGAATTTGACAAACTTTGAAAAATCATATAAAATCAATCGTAAGTCTGTAGAAGTCGTGTCACCCGCCATTTTGAAGATAATTGAGTCTACTTTCATTTTAAAATACTTCAAAGTCTTCATTCTAAATTTAAATATGTCAGAAATGCAAAATACTACATAGTGGTCAAAACGTTGAGTTTCGTTTTAACGTAAAACTTGTATTTTATATTTTCCTTTAAGTCGGGCATTTCTAATTGATATATCTTTGAAAAATAGTGTATTTGTCATTTCAAAATATTGATCATAATTAATTTTTGAAATGGGGAGGAACTATTTTATTTTCAAATCAAATCAAGCTAAGTATACATCGTTATATCTAATACACAAAACAACGACGAATATCCTTATGTGTATTCTAGATGATTATGTGTATTTACTTTTGTTTCAATTTGGTTAATAGATATTAATAAGTAATCATTACTATTTGTAATTGAGCTAATTATATATCTAAACACATGTGCCATGTATGCTATTTGTATGTTACTAGTTTTCCGAATTATGCCTAATAGGAATTACACTAGATTTTTTGCGTTAAGTTGCAAAATTATTTGTGCATTGCATATAGGCATAGATCAATATATCTACAAGTGTTACATAAACATCTTGTAGATTATTTTAAGTGTAGTAATCCATTTAGGAATGAGAATTCAATAGTTTGTCAAGTGTGTGAAAAAATAATGTCGTAAGATAATATATTAAAACCCGTCACTAAAATATTTCCAACACATCAACTCTCTTCCAACAAGATGTCTAAATCTTTTCATCATCTTGCGGTGTTTGACCTTAGGTTGGTTAAACAAAATAAAAGATTGTATTAATATATTGGTAATTAAGTAAAATAAAATGTATTTTTAAACTTTGCTTGTGCTTGTATTGTTCTAACACACACACATAATTATATTCTTTTTATAAACATATAGTGTTTTACAAAAAATGTGTGTTGTATAAAAATAGTTAGAAAAATCATTTATATACTTATAAAATGTCAAAAACTATGCATACTGTAAATATCAACAAATAGTTTTTCGCACAAACAAAATATATGACAATCTTGAAGTAAGAAATTAACTTGTCATTATTCATCAACCTCACCTTACAACTAGTCTTAGGATTAATAGAACACACTATGAAAATCTTTATTTATTTTCTCTTAAAAAAAGAGTGTGTGGAGTGTCAAGAAAGATTTTGAATATATATCGATTCATTATTCAAATTATGATTGATATTATTATCGAATCTAATTGACAAGTTTTTAAGTATGGACAAGAAATCAGATTCTTATTTGTCTAGCTTTAAGATTATATCAAAATATAACAAGAGATATTATCTTAAACCTACATACTCAATCACACTCAATTGATATGGAAATAATGACATCCATTTCCAAGACGATAAGAATATGCATTGGATCATAACTCACACTTGTGTAGATGATGTCATATTGAGTCTACTTGTCCAATAGTCGTGTTCCAAATATTTGGCAAATATACGCATAAAATACACAATGAAGTAGGATTGACGACTTGAATGTTTTGTCCAAAATATTCAAGTAATTTACCTTGCAATGCAATTGGTAAAGTCGTCATCTCCGAAAAGCCAAACAGGAGTAAATGCACAACATAAGTAACTTTGCTCAAACAATTCAGAAGCACAACTCAAAACTCAAATTATCTTCTTATCAAAACTTTCTCTTACTTTACCAAATAAGCATAATATTTCTTCTTCACCAAATGAGAACCCTTTAACCATCTAAGAATAGGACTAAGAAGAATTGAACATATTCCACAAACCATTATCATGCCTTTTTTCAATAAGTGATCGTAACAGGATTTTAAATATGAAGATGATTATTATTCAAACGATAATCAATCTCACTATTCAATCTAATTACAAAATTAGAATATGAACATGAAATCGAGACTAGGATTTATCTAGATCACAGAAATATCAATCAAATGACCATAGATATTTTTCTGAGTCTACATGTTTAACCATCCTTGGTTATTACATGAAATCACGAAGTCGATTGCAAGACAACAAGATTAGTCATCAAATTGCAACTCACACTTGCAATGAAGATGTTTCATTGAGTCTAAAGTGTTCAAATGTTTGTGTTATTAGCTATGGTCAAATTATACATGCTAAACTTAACACACTCTAAGTAGGATTGACTACTTATGAATTTCCATCGGGAAACTTATAAGTACTCCAACTTGATAAGCAAGACTTGGATGTCATTTCTGAAAAATCAAACCGAGAACCCTTATTACTTATATAAGTTTCTCTTAATAACCTAATATCAACACCATCTCCCAAATAATAGAAAAATGATCCTTGCCCAAATTTGGCACCTCCACGGATCGATGGATCCTTCATCCTAGATTCATCTTCGATTTAGGTAGATCCGCCCTATGGCATTAGATTTAAACATCTTCCTCTTGTCAATCTCTTGCTTAAAATTCTAACATACATGTAACTAAACTTTAGTTAATCATCATTTATTTCTACAAAGAAACAAACACAAGATCTATTGAGGTAAATAACCTTAATTGGATTTCTTTCATAAAAGACATGCAAATGTGCATTCTTTGAACACTCTTAACATAGTATATTACGCATTGTCATCCTTAAGCATACTCCTAGGTTCTAGATGATTCATTATCTCTTAAAATTACAACAACTTGCTTTCTCTCTCATTCAACCGTAGAATTCCACACATCTTGATTAGGATTATGTGAACCAAAATTAAAGCATGTTAGTTGAGTCATATTAGGCCCTGAGTGATAAGATAATACAAGTTTTATCTTTGCTACACTTCATTAGGCAAATATAGGAATTATATTTTGTCTAACATGAGAATGACTACTAGAGAATCTATTGCACTAGAAATTCAATTTGACTAAAGTAAAGTTGGGTTCATGGTATAACCCGTAAAAATAGTCGTGTTTAGCCTGAATTGAGCACCTCTAGTGATAGTCTCATATTCATTCTCTAATTTGACTAAATGACTCCTCCTAAAAATGCCTAATGATAGTCTACATTGATGGACTTTGTATCTCATTAGGAGTGCACACTAAGCAAGTAGAAATTAGGTTTCTCCTTAGTCAATCTTGACTACTTGCATCTCATATATATGCTTTGAAGTTTCAAGATGATAACGTGCTCTCATGTAATGCAATTATATGCTTTCATGTTTATCTTAATGCTCAACGTTTATTTGCTTAGCTATTGAATGCATGTCTGTTGTAAAAGCGTTTGCCTTTTACTAGCAATTTAGATAAAATATCTCTTAGTTTATCTATATAACACATGCTCCTAAGTGCTAAATGCTAACATGTTTTACATGATGATTGCATTTAAAATTATCACGTTTTGTATGCGTCATTTTACATGACTTACATGTTAATTGTGCACCTATACTATGTTAGTTTAATGTATGACAATTAATATTTAAATGTCATATAGTCTTACACATTAATCTTGTTGATTATTGTGTTGATGCATGCTTAGATAAACTTGCATGCTTATATCTATATATCTTATGCATCTCGGTATATATTTTCTCACACTAGAATATTTTTCTTCGCGTCCGTGTCACAAATCTAAAAAGTCAAAAGAGTCGCAAAATGGTATTAAATCTCTTAGAGTCTTCACTCACACACTCCTTTGATCATCATCTTGGAATTTTTTTTTTTAACTATTTTTGAATTTTTTATGAATTTCTAAAGTTTAATGAATTAACAAAAATAAACTTTTTCTAAAAATTATCACTAAAATTTTGTTTTTATTTTAAAAAAAATACTAGATTTAAAAACAAAATTATTGCAAAAAGAATAAAAAAATTTCAACTATTTTTCTATTTTTTATGATTTTTCCTAGAAAAAGTAATTCACTAAAATCTATTTTAATTCCTAAAAATTACAAATCAAACTGGAAAAATATGGAAAATTGGTTTAAAATACTAAAATGGTGCAGAAATTTTATGGAATGAAAAGCCCTAATTTTTATCAATCAATTGAACACTAATTTTATCAATTAAAATCTTAAAACAAAATTTCTTAAACAATTATCTAAAATGTAAATCTATTTTATTTATAACTAAAAAGAACTAGGGTAGCAACTGTTAAAAAGGAAAGTAAAGGGTAGGCGGGCCGAACTTTCTAAATTTACACTTCATGGTAAAACATTAACCCCTAAACGAATTGGGAAATGTAACTCAAACAAACCCTACGCTAATGGCTTATTTTTTGGCTATAAATCAAAAAGTGAGATTCAGCAAAAACTTAAAACTACAAACTTATTAAGGAGCTTAAACTAAACAACTGTAATTAAGGCACTTCCTACTTTTATCAAAAGAATAAGCTAAAAATTAAGCACTTTCAAATCTGTTACAGAAACAAGTGATTTAAGAGCTTTTTCACATTATGACTTATATCTAGCTTATTTATAGATGAAATTATGAAACTAAAAGAAGCCTATATGTAGCTTAAGATGTTGTACTAAAAGAATTCTACTAGAAAAATAAGCCAAGTTTCACAAGATATACATCAAGAAAAGTTAAATAAAAAGTGCTAGATTGTGCTGATGCAATTGTTCTGATGCAATGTATTATACTAATAATGCATGCTAAAGTCCTTAACTAAAACCACATTATCTCAAACACTAATTGTTACAAACCATACACCTAACACAAAGGGAGCTCTAAATTGGTATTTGAGTTACTAACTTCAAAATCTAGCTACTAAAAACTTGTCCAGAGGTGCAAATTCTAACTTTTAAACTCTAAACTTTTGGAATTTAACATCTAACTCTTAAATCCTGTTTGAAACATTGATATTAAAACCTAACTCATCAGCTATTTAAAAATAAGACAGAAGGATTGTTGGACTTAAAAAAAGTCAAAAAAACAACTATTCCAAACACTCCTTACTCAATTCTGTCCAAACCTATATGGAGCTTAAAAACCTATTTGAAAGCTAAATCAGCTTAAACTTTTTATCTACTCACTCTAATTTTAACCTACTTGAGCTTTTTAAACTATAAAACCTAAAGCTTATTAATGAAAATAAGCTAGTTACTCTACTAGCTTAACTACTTTTTATGACAGAATTTAAGGAATGAAAGCTAGAAATGATTAAAACTAGAACAGCTTAAAACTAACACATCTATAACCTAACTAAGCTAAATCAAAACAAGGCAATAGACATTAGAATTCATAGGACAAAGCAATTGGTAATAGCTATAATGTTAAATTAAATTGAGGAAAGTAAAAACCGGAAATTGAGTTTCTCAGACACTTAAAGCCACTCTTGTAAGTGGAGTGGCGTTAGAAACACAATCCTATTGCTCCTAGCCCTCCAAACCTAGGAGCATTCAGCTCAATAACTATAACATCTATATTAACTTTTCTTCTTATAGCTTCAAAGTAAACTCAAAAACACCTCAAGTAATCATGATTTCATGTAAATTGAACTAGAATAGTAAATGACTTGCTTAAGAACAAACTTTGACTGAATTTGAGCTTATGAAAAGTAATAAGCTCAAATGAGCTTATTAAGAGCTTAATGAGTGAATTTGGCTTAAAATTGAAATCAAAGTACAATGAAACATTAAAACTAAATTGTTATTACTGAAGTAATGAGATACAAGATTAGAAGAAGAGAGTACAAAAGCTTAAATCGTAAAAAAAAATTTTTTTTTTGCCCCCCTAAAAATTTGAAAGTAATTGCTTACAAATTGAGAGAAAATACAAAGTAAAATTAAAAACAAAAACAAAACTTGAAAAATGAAACCTAGAGGTACTATTTATAGAGAATGAAGAAGAGAGGTGGAAGAATTCTTGAATCTTTGCCTATGCATCTCACCGTAGATCATTTATCTTTGATTTGTGCCTGTTTGTTGAATTATGAGGTTTCGAGATCCAAACAGTGCTGCCACGAGGGTGATATGATGTAGAGGAGTTTGTCTGAACAAGGTTGGGTGGTATAAAGGAGCGGGGGGAAGTTTTCCCAGGAAATGGGTGTTACTTGTTGTTAGTGAAATTGGCGGGAAAATCAGTTGAGGTTGTTAGAGGGAGGTTTCAAGCCGCGTGTTATGTTTGAAAGTTTGAAGTAATAGCAGAAATGGTCCTTGTGTTTCCTTTCTTCTTAAGTGTAGTGTAAAAACAAGTTTCAAAGATGACACTTCCGGCCCTTGTGTTTTCTTTCTTCTTTTTCCTCATTAATAAACAACTTTCTTCATTTTGCAACTTTAGCCCTTTGACTTTTAAAACATCCAAATGAACCTTTAAACTTTGCACACTTGTCAACATTAGTCCTTTGACTTCATTTTGGGTCTTCATTTCTTGTATCAGGCTGATCCGGCTTTTGATTGTTTTTCCGTCTTCACTCTTTGTCTTGTCTTTTCCGCTTCTTGTCGGTTTTTGACTGGTTTTGCTTCTTTTTGTCTTTTTTAACCTTTCCTGCACAATAGACACAAAAGCACACATTTTTCTATTCTTTTGGCATTTTCTGGCTTTTATTTGGCAAAATCCCGGGTAATTTATATATACAATTAAGCATTTATCAAAATTCCCCAAACTAAAGGATTGCCGTGTCCTCACGCAATGTTATCAAGTGTACACTTTGTAAACTAACAAGTTTCCAAAATGCCCTTGTTTTCACCTTTTATGAATCACCTTTTTAAACAACTTAAGCTTTTTCTCAACATTTAATCTCATGGAAACACATTAATGGCAATCATTGCAACTTTGCAACTTTTAGGCTCATTGAAATAGGCTACTCCCGATTAATAGAGCACAAAAGAGGAAAATTCGTCATCCTTGACTTTTCACTAGACTAAACAAAGCTATTAAACAAGATCATTGTCAATATAAGTCCAAATGATTAAGCTCTTATACTTAGTATCTGGTTTCGATCCGGCCTTTGTTTGTTTTTGAAGACTTCTTGAAAATTTGGTTAGTCCTCCCCTTTCGGAAGGTTTCCATGATGAAGAGGCTTTCTTGCCGGCCGTGACGGAGGTGCAGCCTTCCCCTTGTAGGAAAGACGTAGTCATTCTATACATTTCGTCCATAGATCTCGGGATTCTTTCATATAGACGCTTGATTAACCCAGGGTGAGTTATTCCGTGCATAAACCCGGAGATTCTCATGCACTCCGGAGCTCCTTCTACGTCCAGGACTTCTGCCTTATATCTTTCCATGAAGTCTTCCGTAGATTCTCCGTCTCTTTGCTTGATGTGATGTATCTCCACCGGATCCTTGATGTGCTTTGTTTGCTGAAGATAGTTTTCCCTAAACGCTGTCCTTAGATCTTCATAGCTGTCGATCGATTCTTTTGGTAGCTTGTCAAACCAAACTCTGGCATTCCCGGTGAGGGTTGAGTTGAACATGTGACACCATGTCGGCATTGCCCAACCTTCTGTTTTTGCGGCCGATTGAAATAACTTTAAGTGATCTTCCGGATCTCCACTTCCATCGTATGTTTTGACATGGCTGGGCATCCTAGTCCTCGGGAGACTAAAGTGCCGGATCCGAGGTGTGAAAGGATTTCTTTCCTCACATGTCCAAGGCTGGGAGAGATCATCTTCATAGGTGTTTGATTTCTGCCTTCTTGATTTAGATTTCCAGTGACCCCCTTCACTATCTTCACTTTCTGAATATTGGCTAGTCGTACGAGATGGTGTTCCCTTTTGTTGACGCCTTCTTGCTTCTACTTCAGTTCTTTTTGCTTGGGGACTCCGTTGACGACTATCAGGACGTGCGGATGTAGCTGGCTCCTTTCTTCCCAACCTATTAAACACGCCTCCTTCTTTTCGTGGCCGGGGCCGCGGAGAAGGGGATCTGTACTTCTTAAGCCTTTTGAAAATACTGGCGTGTGGCGATGGGCTTCGGGAATACCTGCCTCTGTGCCTTCTTCTGGGTTCTGTTCGGGCAGTTGGTGTCTTGGATTCAGAGTAGTGCGATTCTTCATGGCTTCTTATCTTAACTCCGGACTCTTCGCCATAGATCAGTCGTGCTTTTACCGCGTTGAGTTTGTATTTTTGCTCTTTTTCTTTTTGCATTTTCTCAGCGATGAGCGGCAAGAGTTGGTGATAATTTTTGTCGCACATTTCCCTAAGAACCTCGTCAGACATAGGTTCTTCAAGACCCTGGGGACCATTCCTTCCCCCTGTGTTCCTCACGGCGGACGTGGGATTGTTTGTGATTTGTTCGTGAGTGCTCATGGTGAGTTTTTTAGAGAATCGTGGTTGCGTAAGTGTCCCACGGATGGCGCCACTTGTTAGTACACAATTTGTATCGGGTTTAGCAAGGTATCGAAGTGACTTGAGCACCCGATCTTGTACTAGAGCAAGAGAAGTGAGATGATTTTTTGCACAATTAAAAGTAAACTGTTAGCCTTACCGCAGGGCGGACCCCGCGATTAAGCTCCGGCTTGAGAGTAAGTACACATGCTTGTCAGAGAATGTCAGAGTATGTGTGTGAGTTAATGATTAGACAGAATGTACCTTTTTGGGGGTGTGAAATGACTCCTATTTATAGGCAAGCCTAATACTAGGGTTTTCTAGTATTTCGCTTGTGACTGTTAGTAGCCGGAGTGGGTCTCTTGTCGGGCAAGGGCCCACGTGTAATCGTGTTTGCGGACGCGAGTATTCTTCCGCGGTCAATGTTTGTCCGCGGAGGCGCACGGGTGCGGTTGAGAAGATACTCACGTGCGTCTTTGAAATATCCGGAGCATGACCCTTGTCAGGCTTAGCAATCCAGTTATTTGTTGTATAGGGCCTGGGCCCATATACGTATATTATGAACTAAGCCCAGTAAGCTTGGTGCTCATACTATACGTCATCACAACCTTTTTTCAGGTTATATTAACGAATCTCTCTTGTGTTTGTGTGTGTGACATATGGGGATTGGAGCATTGTGACAGCACGTGCATCCAAACGGTCATATAGCGCCTGAAGAGGAAGTTTGTAATGCCGAACTGCTTCGTGACATAATGTGTTTATAAACACTATTTCCAGAGCCACGGCTTTAGCCGTGGCTAAAAGCCCTGATTCTAGTAGTTTTATGTGACCGGTCCGTCGAGAATTTTTGGCACATTCTAGACAAAGACTATGCCTAGTTTGGTGTATAGGCATGTCTAATGTTTCATTTTAATGATTTCACCATTTTTTACACCTTATTACTATTACTATAATTGGCGCTTTGGTTAGAAAAATCTGGATTCTTATTTCTTAACCTTCTTTTGTTTTTCATTCATGTCCATATTGTCTCTATCCTTCTTGATTCTTATAGATTTTATAGGATTATTATATACAATGCATTATTCACATCCAATAAGATATTGTCTAATAGAATAACTAGTTTTAATGCCCGTGCATGCACGGGGCTTAGACATTATGTTTTTTTAAATATATGTATGATTTTTAATTTTTTCTGTTTTATAAGTTATGTTATAGAGTATTATCGAAATTATATGATGAGAATAGATTCATATCTTTTATATATTATATGAACTTGAGGATAATTAGTAATTCTTTTTCTTTTGATTGACCTGTTTTCTAACGCGACATTGTGAGCCGACTAATCTCAGGAAAACCGCTCTTTTAGGTAGTCCGAAGTCGGCTCAAATGAACCTTCAAGGCCACAAGGGGATTAATTTTCTCCTCGTTATATTTGAGTCATTGACCTTCACTTTGTAAGGCTGATATTCTTACTGTTGGATATGCAGTTAATATTGTATATATGTTTTATGATTATAGTTGCATTATTGTGTCAGCTATACTTAAGATTTATGATCATAATTTGTGTTCAAACATGTAAAAATTTAGCTTCGCAATCGAATTTAAAAGCATCAAGTAGAGTTATCAAAATTGTCAATAATTATATAATATAGAAAACTAAAAAACTCAAATAAATATTATGTTTCGTGCATACAATATGCTTTGGTCAAACAAAGAGTTACTTATTGTAAATCTTCAATACATATACAAATGTAAAAAGAGTTTTACCCATTTTTCCAACACTTTTTTAAGATATAAAAGTGGCCTAGATTGTTGTATATGATTTATATGCATACACACATGTCAATGGAATAAAAACGTTTTGAGAAATATAAATGTTAGAATTTTAGTACGTATTACACCAAAAGAAAAGTAAATTGCAATTCTTCCGAACCCATCAATGAATAGCTAGAAAACCATTTTTCTTTATTTATGATATTTTATGTGTTTCACTGTTTTTCTATTTGGTTGTACAACATGATTTCAGGCCGACAATGAAAAATCCACCAAAAAGTCTTCGGGTAAATTTGAGATGTGATTAGATACTATTAAATCTTTGTTTGAAAGTAAAAAATTATTTACGTTTGTAGTATTTTAAAATATAAAGTGTAGGGGTATAAAGTTTAAGGGGTTATTTGTTTATTTTTTAAAGTTATAATAAAACTTGTAAATTTATAAATTTACACTCAACTCCATATAATTTATTTAAAATTAAAAACTACTAAAATTTTATAAATTATCTCCTCTTTTTCAACTTTTTTTCTTCACAAATTTGACACATATATTTTTATGTGTTTTTTTTTCTCTTTCATATTTCTCCACCACAAATATTCAATTTTGATCAAATTGATTCAATTTTGAGTTTTTATGGACCAATCAGATCGCACGATTTTGCCTACGTGGCAAAATCAAGCGTTCTGATTGTCCAATTTTTTAATTCATAAGATTCAATTTGATAGAATACTCTGAAATGATGTAATCTTTGTTTAAAAGTAAAAAAATTGTTTGCGTTTGTAGTATTTTAAAATATAAAGTGTAAGGGTATAAAGTTTAAGGGGTTATTTGTTTATTTTTTTAAAGATTATAAATAAAACTTGTAAATTATTAAATTACACTTAACTTCATATAATTTATATAAAATTAAACCACTAAATTTTATTATTAATTACTCATCTTTCTTTCATTTTTTTTTCTTCACAAATTTGACACATATATTTTTATGTGTTTTTTTTCTCCATCATATTTCTCCACCACAAATTTTTCTGACTTGACCAAATTGATTTAATTTTGACTTTTTATGGACCAATCAGATCGCACGATTTTGCCAACGTGACAAAATCAAGCGTACTGATTGGTCCAATTTTTTAATTCATAAGATTTAATTTGATAGAAAACTCCGAAATGATGTAATTCTTTTATTATATAAAAGATGATATATTGTAGGTTGCTCATCAATTTGTTTCTTATCTTTCTATGTTATGGGCTAAGAAGACTTTTTTTTCCAACCGACCTTCCCTCTATGTACACACATATATTTCAAAAACGTGTTTGTTTTTGTTATGTGTATTGACTTGAACCACATCCTTTATATAAATATATCACTAACGCTAAAGGTTTCACACAAACTCATTTCTTCAAAAACGCGAAAAACTCTTTAAAGAAGAAAATGAAGATACCCGTCTTGGAGAATTTCATGTTCGATGAACCATCGACTTGGATTTCAGTTATGACATTAGTAACGTTGATATCAACGGTCTACTTAGGCTTTGCTGAGATGGTTGGGAATCATCTTGAGTATTCAAAGTTCGCAAGTTCAGGAAATAAACTTGTGGCTAAACAAGGTGTTAAGATATCGAGTAGGACAGGTATGTTGATGCTTTACACGCCTGCGTTCCTAGCTGGACTTGTGTCGTTCTTCGTGTTACCTGGTGGTGATCTTAGACTCGTGTTGCTTAAATTTGCTGTTACCGTACATTTCTTCAAGAGGGATATTGAGGTAACCTTTATCTAAGTACATATGACTTGCTTTTATTGTTTGATTCACTTCATATGTATTACTTGTAGTTATAGCTTTCAAACATATGTCCTAAACTCTCTAAAAACATATGCAAATTTACTTTGAAAGGTTTAAGGCTCAAAATTATATGGTTTTGCATTTTGCAGGTTCTATTTGTGCACAAGTATAGTGGCAATATGATTCTAGGTTCAATCATACTCATTTCCATGTTTTATTTCTACGTCGCTATAAGTCTGATAGTCGTCCATTATATGAGCCTCGGCCTCCCACAGCCATCTATCGATCTTAAATACATTGGGTTTATCATGTTTATAGTGGGAATCATCGGAAACTTTTATCACCATACTCTCCTGTCGAAACTAAGGAAGAACAACGAAAAAGAGTACAAGATTCCTCGAGGAGGGCTATTTAGCTTTGTTATTTGCCCTCATTACTTGTTTGAGATTATTATTTTTTGGGGGTTTGCTTTTATTAGCCAAACACCTTTGGCCTTCGCGTGCGCTATTGGTGATGCGTGTTACTTGATTGCAAGGAGTCACGAGACAAGGAAATGGTACGTAAACAAGTTTGAAGATTTTCCTAAAAGTACCAAGTGTTTGATCCCATATGTCTTCTGAATAGGTTGATGCTTGAGATTGTTTAAATATGAGGAGCTATGTTGTTGTATTGGGATGTTCTGTTAATTTTGTAATTGATTTTTTAATACTTGTAATTTGCACATTCATTGGTTACAATTTCTCCTTTCATCATGTTAAGCTTTTCTTTCTTATGTTAAGCTTGTATAGTTGTATTGTACTCTATTAAGTTTACTCGATATTTAGAGTCATATGCGCCCTGTGCATAGCGACGAAATTTATAAAGACATATAGTTATGATTGAGATATTGTGGTTAAATATTTCATGTAACGTTTAACAATTGACATTAAGAAGTCTTTATCCTCTTGGAAGATGACATTAACATTCTCTTTAATAAATTGAAATTAAAATTGAGATAAGAATTGGAATTGAAAACATAGATTTGATAAAGAGAGTGATATTAGGCTATGTTTGGCAAGGGGTTTTTCGGAGCTTATAGGGGCTTGAGCTTTTAAAATAAGCTGACTTATAAAACAAGTCTTGTTTGTCACACAAGCTTATAAAAGTTTTATAAGCCATAAGCCTAAGCCCATAGATAAAGGTTTATGATGACTTATAGCTAGTCAAATTACTTGAATACTTTTCAAAATATAATGAATTATTCCGCAAAAGCTGGAAATATATGTGGATTTAATTTGATGTATTTTTATGCAATTTTACATTAGTAAGCTTCAAGTCTAACTAATTCGCCAAACAACTTTATAAAAATATAAGCTTCAGCTTTCGGCTTATAATATAAACTCAAGCCCCAACCCCAGCCTTATCAGCCCAGCTCCATAAGCACAAACCAATAAAAAAGGGATTATGAGGGCTTAGAATGGGGCTTATTTATATTAAAGATTATCACGAAAAACTGGAAATATATGTGAATTTAATTTGATGTATTTTAATGAGATTTTATATTAATAAGCTTCCGCTTTACCTAATACCACAAACAACTTTATAAAAATATAACTTTGACTTTCAACTTATAATATATTAAGCTTTAGCCTCAACCTCAACCCAACCTAGCCCGTTGCGCCAAACACTTCCTAAGTTTGGTTCTTAGTGGGTGATGTGTCGTTGTGTGGTGTATATTTTATTGATTCAAGTTTTAAATTTATATTTTGCCGACTAAACCAAAAACAACACTTTAACGGGCAGTGTACCCGATCGGTAGTAGTTTCGTGGTAAGTAGGGTGTCGAACACTGGAAGTGAGGTTAAATCTATCAATTTAATTAATATCTTGGTTATCTAATCTATATTAATTATTTTCTATTCTAAACCTATGTTAAACCTATGTCAGTCTAAATCCTAATTCTAACGGGAAATGGGGATTTTAGCTGATGAGATTGGCAGGATTGGTGGTGACTACAATAATTCCAATGACTTTAACCAATGCAGAGCAATTAAACAAAAAAGATAAAGAGATGTCGATTATGTAAGAAAATGTATTAACATTATGTATACGAATTAGAATGTTGGCTTGTTTATTTAGTGCTTGATTTCTCTCTCTCGGGTGGCATATCATTCTTAAAGATTAGGAGTGAATAATCCTACGACTAGACACATTAAATCTGTCTCAATTAGCATCCGCATTAAAAGCATCCTTATTTGCTGCATTAAAATTATTTGAGATTAAGGCCAATGTTGATCTTGTTAAATAGTATAGTGACTTTACCCACTTACCGCTTAATGGACCATTTATATACTAGTACGTCCACTTGTCCAATATCTAATGGAATCAGACCGTTACGTGTTGACTTATCAGGTAACCCTGCTAGTCACCACGATCAATAAACATTGGCAAAATCCATAAACTAGTTAAGCCGAAGCGTATCCTAGGCCACAAATTAAAAAGGACAATATATTATGTAACTAAGAATCTAGATGTTATTAAATTATATATGGAGTGCTATCCACAGAATTAGTAATTGGTACTCTTTCTTCTAGATCTTGTTGAATGATAGGTCGATCACAAAGCGGTAAAAGTACTACTTGATAAAATAAACAAACACTCAACGATATAAATCAAGAAAATCGAGATAAAAAATACCAAATATTTAATCTTCATAAATAATGCGCTTATACCCCGAATGGTCTTAGCTTCACACGTATAATAAAACAATGCGAATTATTTAGCTATGGTAACTACCGATGTAAAAGACATGATATATGGAATTTCTCGTTGCTTCTATGAATTGATAATGTTACTTGACCTTTCAGCTTCTTTTTCTCCTCTGAAATCGAACTTCTTATTGTTTAGGTAAGGGGAATATGATTTAGCCACCTAAAACTCGTTTTCTGAGTTTTCTATTTTATAATGAAGGATGTTCGGTTTGATACGAGTAATGGAGGTTCTTTGGTAGT
The DNA here is from genome assembly GCA_026074375.1 of Tanacetum coccineum. Taxonomy (NCBI): domain Eukaryota; kingdom Viridiplantae; phylum Streptophyta; class Magnoliopsida; order Asterales; family Asteraceae; genus Tanacetum; species Tanacetum coccineum. Next base: position 55,731 of record BQNB010006357.1, on the reverse strand, counting down.
AAGGACCCGTTGATATTTTCCCGAATATTATATTATCTATCTTGAACTACGGCGTTATTGAGTCTCTTTGAATGGCGTATTGAGCTTTATTCTGAGTGTCTTTGGTGAGTGAGGCAGACATGATACGTCGTATCTCTCCTTTATGGGTACGGCTTCGTATTGGTTTTCAAATAGTAATCTTCAATATCTTGATTTAGTCAGAAGGCGGCTTTTGTCTAACTTTCACCAATTAACTATAATTACTGATTTTTTAAATCTAAACGATTTTAAAAAAAGTTAAAAAAATATAAAAAATCAAACAACAAAAAAAAGGAATTTTTGCAAACTAATATTACCCAAAATGGGTTAATAACATGGGATAAATGATGCTATAAAATAGACGTTATTTGATGTCATCAGTGGGCTAGGTTGTAACACAATCAAATTGGGTCAAGGAACATCCTATTAGGCTTATGTTATAGTTAATTTATTGTTATTATTAAAAGAGTAAATTACACCGTTCGTCTTCGTGGTTTGTGTTGACCACAACCCCTTCATCCCTTGACCAAAAAATGGCATCGTTCAACCTTAAGTGGCAAACGTTTTCTGTCGTTTGTCTCTCACTTTAACTGGGCCCACTAATATTGTTAACTAGTTTTTCCACAAGGGTAAAGCCATCTTTTCCCTTCCACCCATAACATTTAAAGCTCATCTACCCCTGCCGTTTCACTCACAGTCCCCTAAGTTATACAATTTCTCTCTCAAAACCATTTATCTCCTTCCCTAAATCAAATCTTAATCAAACCTTAAATCTTTGTAACTCAAACTATCAAAATACTTATATGGTGCTTCCATTGTATAGAATAAGAGAAAATGGTGTTGTTGATCTTGACCCGTACAAGATGTATAGTAAGTATCTGTTTTTATATTTTTTTGACAATGCTGTTTAGTGTCAAAGGTTTTTAATCATTATAAGTGATTTTTACTATCAGTGGATTTGAAATATTTTATTTGAGGTTTTTTGGTTTGAAACCCTAAACTAATTGTTTTTTTAGAAAATCACTCTACTCTGTTTTCCATCAAGCTTCATCATGGTGGTATTTTCTCAAAATCACAGAACAAGAAATACAACAATAGTAACATTACTTTTGTTGATATGCTAGATAGTGACGAGTTTTCTGTCCATGAAATGGATTCTATCCTAGAAGACTCGAGACATGATGGCCACAGGGTGATGTTTTACCATTTTTTGAAACCATTTTGTGATTTAGACAATGGACTAGAACCTTTAGCAAGTGACAAAGATGTTGTGTTATTAGCTAAGTATGTCGTAGAAGGTCTTAAACTAGTTGAAATGTATGTTGAGCATGAAAAGGCCAGACATTTACACACCACCAAAGCCAAACTTGTAATAAAAGAGTTAGAAGATGATAAACCAAGAATATCAAGGACATGGATTACCTAGTGGCTAAGAAACTAGTTTTAGATGTGAATGAAAGTCAAAGTAGTGGTAAAGACAAAGGTCAAAGTAGTGGTAATGGTCAAATTAGTGTGAAAGATCAAGAACCAAATGTTGTGACTTTAGAAGCATGCCAAAGTAGTGCAATTGGTAAGGATGGGTCTTCTCAAGTTTCTAGACAGTTTGTTAATGATTTTTATTCTTCCTATGACCCTTATGTAGAATCACAAGATCCTAACTTTGACCCATTTGCTGACTTGGACTCAATATTACCACTAGTTAATAATAGATAAGGTAATCCTAGTCAGGTTGAACATGAAATAGAGGTTGAGCATGAAACAGAGGTTGAGCATGAAATAGATGGTGAGGATGAAACAGATTATGTAGAAACAGAGGTTGAGTCAGAGGATAAGTATGAAGATGATACCGATAGCCAAGATAGTGATTACTTAGTAGATAAGGATAATAATGTGGATGAGGTTGATGTTGACATGGAAGAGTTTGAATGCAATATTGATGAGACTATAGAGTTTATGGGGTGTAGAGACAGGGTACAACCACTAGTTAATGAAGAAGAAGATGATGAGGATGTTGAAGTTTTAGACAATGATTACTTTGAAAGTGCATCAGATAGTGATGATGAAGGTATCAGGTTAAGGAAAAAGAAATCGAAGCAATTAAGGAAACAAGCACATGCCACTGAACAAATTTATAAAACATATTTCTATGTGGGAAGATAATTTGCAAGCAAAGATCAGGTGAAGGCATACATTAAGGAGCATTCAAATGATACTAAAAGGGAAATAAGAATGGAAAAGAATGACAATGAAATAGTTAGAGCTGTTTGCAGAGGTGTTATTCCTTCTTTACAGCTTATGAAGACCTAGGTGAGCATAGTGGGCCAAGTGAGCCTAATGTGTGAGAACCTTAAATTGATACCATTCAGGGACAACCATAAAACCTTCGACCTAGGTTATGAATTGTCCATGATGTTTTGATAACTGCAATTGCTCCACAAAAACATCTAGCTAACTTTTTGATTTGATTTGAAATGAATTATTAAGAATGACTAAAATTGAAGGTAAAAGTGGTGGTGTTAATTAAACAGAGAGAGTTTGGGTAAGTTTGGTGGATGTTAATACATATTTTAGGGTATTTATTTAGTAAAGAAATAGGCGGGAAAATAGTGGAAGGGAAAAGACAGTTTTACCCTTGTGGGAAAACTAGTTAACAACAGTTAGTGAGCCCAGTTAAAGTGGGGGACAAACGACAGAAAACGTTTGCCACTTAAAGTTGAACGGTGCAATTTTTTGGTCAAAGGACGAAGGGCTCCGATCAACACAAACCACAAAAACATACGGTTTAATTTACTCTTATTAAAATAAGAAAGGAAATAACTTCCCTTTTCCACAAACTACAAAAACAAATATATTCTAGATGAGATAGGTTATAAAGATCCTTAAAAAGGCAGTACCTTTGTTGTTTTTTCATTTTATTTATTTATTTATTTTATAATTTTGTTGACATTATAAAACTGTAAAATAAAAAATGCAAAACAAAAAATATAAAATTTAACAAATTGAAATTATTAAACCGGCAAAAACTAAGTAACAGATAATAGCTGTGTTTCACTAAATGGTACTACTATTGCTACCCATGTCTCACAAAAAATACCAAAAAGTAATTTTAATTCCCTTTGTACCTTTTGTTTACGGTACAACGCAGTTTTTTAGCAGTTTCTGTTTCGTAGTTTTCGTCGATTTAATACTTTTGACTTACCAAACTTTATAATTTTCGTTCTGAACTTTTCGTTTCACAGTTTTATAATGTAAACAAAATTATAAAAATAAAAAATAAATAAATAAAGGGGGGGAAACCAAGGGGTACAATTGGTGTTTTAAGGGGTGACCGTAAACACATGAAAAATGGAATTTTGTACTTTATACTACTCCCTCCGTCCCACATTAAGTGTCCATTTGACTTTTTCAAAGTCTTTTTTCTTCAACTTTGACCTTAATGATTTCTTCTTATGTTATATGATACTTGATGCAAGATATATGAATGGATAGAGTTTTGAATATATTTTTCGTTGGTAGAATTTTCGTTCAATATTATATAACACAAACAAAAATATTTATGGTCAAAGTTGAGAAAAAAAGACTTAAAAGATTCCATTGTGGACACTTAATATGGGACGGGGGGAGTAATTTTTTAGTGGGCCACCATTTTAGATTTGTCAAAAAAAAGTTTGTACTTTAAACAAGTCAAAGTCTTGTTGTCACTTTTATGTATTGTTCGACTAAAATTGACAGACACTCAGTGTCTGAAATGGTGAAATTTCTGCAAGCTCTCTACAAAGCTCATTCTTGATTACCCTTTTTACTCTCTGTTGCTGGTAAGTTTTCTTTTTTTTAATATTTAATGGCTATTTGTTCTTGATATGAGTAGAACCCTAAACTTGTATTAATCTTTAAAAACACTAAATTAGCACTATTAAAGCTTATGATCAAGTGGGTGTATGCTTATTTATACAATATATTTGGCATTGCTTATTTAAGTGCTAATGTGTTGTAAAAAAGTAAAAGTTTTTGAGAATTTGGGTAAAACTGCTTATCTGCTTATAACTAAGCAGGTTCCCACATACTTATTTCTTTTAAGCCCATAAGCAGTTTTGAGTAAGCTATCTCAAATACAGCTTATTGCGTTTCGGCAGCGGCATTTGCTGATATAAGCCTTTACCCAGCTTATTGGTCACTAAACTTACATTTCAGCATTACGTAGGTATACTTAAAAATAAAATTATTAATGTCAGCAGGTACTAACCGGACATTTCTCGTCTTGGTTACCAAGTGACCCAAACAGACGCTTTGATTGAATGACTAAAAATTGTACATTCCACGTTTCAAATTCTTGGTGTCTTCCTTGATTGATATCTATTAATTGGTCTATATGTTGCTACGTATCTTAGCATAAAGTTTTCTAAACAGGTTATCTCAAGTAAGACACCATATTCGGGCATTCCGCCATTTTGGGTTAGTACTTAGTTATTTGTTTTGCGGTGTACAATGGAGACAAATACTTCAAGAATGATTTATCTAAATGGTAGTAATTATAAAATATGGAAATGTAAGATGGAGGATCTTCTTTATGTTAACGGACTTCACCAACCAGTTTTTTGTTCAAAACAACACGAACGCCAGACTGAAGAAGAATGGAACTTGTTACACCGTCAAGTATGTGCGCATATCAGACAATGGGTTGATGACACTGTATTGAATCATGTTAGTGAAGAAGTAAATGCCCGTACTTTATGGAATAAGCTTGAGCAGCTGTATGCCCGAAAGACGTGTAATAATAAACTGTCTCTGTTCAAACAATTGATGGGCTTGAGGTACCGTGATGAAACAGCAATGTCGGCACACTTGATGGTTTTTCAGGGAATCATAAACGAGCTTTTTGAATTAGGTATTAAGTTTAATGAAGAGGTTCAAGGATTGTGGTTTCTTGGCAGTTTATCGGATCCATGGGAAACATTTAGGATGTCGTTATTGAATTCGGCATTAGATGGCGTTATATCAATGGGCTTGGTTAGAAATAGTGTTTTAAATGAGGAGATGAAAAGAAAGCCAAAAGATCAGAAAATAAAAACTGATGATGAAATGAATGAAGATTGCGTTGTAACCGACAATGAAGTACCTCATAGTCCTATTCCAGAAGTGCAAAGCGTGAAAAGCCTAATGGTTGCTTATCATAATGCAAGAGAAGCTGAAGTAAGTGTTGGCTTATAGCTATCACCTCTTTGGTTTTATGTTTGAGTTTATCGTTTTTGTTTGATTTATTCCTTTAACAATTTTGCTTGGTAGTCACACTTCCCGGAACCATTTTTTGACCCGCAGGTTCAGGACTTTCCGAAGCCATTTTTCCTTGAGATTCGAGAGGGTGAAACATTTGCTGAAGTTAAAGTACGGATACATAAGAAACTACAGATTCCACCTAAGAAATTTTCCAAGGTATTTTTATCTTTTCTACCATTAAATTATCATCCTCTCAACTTTTATTTTGCGTTGAACTAATTTTTTTAACTTCTGAATATTTTATGTATCAGTTAAGTTTCAGACTTCAGTCTTCGGGTTGTCCTACACACCTTAAGGATTCTGATGTTGTCTACACCCATATTCAGGTTAACCATTCTATCCATCTCTGTATATGCTTGCATGTTTTGGGGGGCGTTTGGATCTGCGTTTACTGATGATCATTATTAACAATAAGAATCAGATAATAAAATGCTTTAATTTATATTTTGGCATATTTGAGATAAAACACAACCCATATGACCCATTAATAAGTAAATGAATCGAAATTGCCACCTCGAGTTTGCATATGTCTATACGAACAAGCACACTATCTTCAAGCTAGAATTAATGTTGTTACCGTCAAACTTGGTCAAATTCACATTAGCTTGCCGCTCACACCATATCTGTTTATATATTATGTTTTTTTGCTGTTGTGCACAGACTTCAGACACTTTATATTATGAACATAAAGTACCGGATATACCTCGTACTGAAGTGCAACAGCTCAGCACCCTAGAGGTTGCTTTTCATCATGCAACAAAAAATGAAGTACGTGTTGACTTATAGGTATTACTCATTTGCTTTAATGTTTGACTTTCCCATTTTATATTCCTTTTGACTATTGCCAGGTAGTCATATATACCATTAAATTGCCAAAACAAAGCACTGTGGCGGATATAATCAATTACCTTAAGACAAAGGTAAGCATGGCAACTTTACGTGTTTCTACTGACCATCACCTATTTTTCGTTGCTAAATGCTTGAGGTTGTAATGTGCGCGAGTTGGATAATGGCCTAATGGGTAATTTATGGCTCGTTTAAAAATGGGCCAGGTGTTGTTGGGTTGACTGAAAACCCTTTAGTCCAAATTCTAATGATCTTTTTGGTAGTAATTAAAGTGTGATTTTATACTTAATAAAACGTGCTATGCCTATAATAGTCTAATATATTGAATCGAGCGAAACAGGAGGTTGTATACAGTAAAATACTACTTTGGGAACTTTCGTCCTGTTTCATCTATAAGTAATTTTCTTGAGTTTATCCATTTCATCCGGTTGAGATAAAGCATAACCATAATATACCCATTCATAAACGTAAACGAGTCACAATTGCCACCTTTATTAAAGATAGATAAAGTAGCAAGTTTGATGTAGAGTTTTGGACTCTATATTACTCCCTTTAAGGTATCATTATCTCATAGCTAATAGCTTAGTCGTCAATGTATCATGGAACAGGTTGAATTGTCTCATAAAGATGCAGAGCTTCGATTACTTGAGATTTCTAACAGCAATATTTACCAGGTGTTGAACATTTGAAACTTATATGCATTATAGAGTTAATGCTACCCTTTAAGTTAAGACGAGTTGCAATTTTCCTTTCTCTGTATCTGTTGACCGAGCTTTTAGAGATTTAAATCATATTTGAACGGTTGAAGTGTTTTACAGATTATGTTATGTATGACCACAATGGGCCAATTAACAGTGCATATAATTTTGGCGTCATCTCATTATATGCAGATTTTATCTCTTAATCAAGAAATTGAGAGCATCAACGATCAATATCGGACATTGCGCGCTGAGGAGGTATGCTTTAAATGCTAATATATAATTTATATATATATTTCATATCTAAAAAAAATGCAGGAGTGAGCGTACCCCGCAAGATATGACATTAAAACATAAGCACATTTGATAAAAAGATTATCTAGCACTTGGGAGTTGGGTCCTTTTAATCTTAGTTACATGATATATTTAAGCTTTTGATACCAAATTGTTGCATTTTATTTCAACTTTATTTTTGGGTTTTAAGACTGTTTTTATATCTCAGATTCCAGAAGACCAAAAGAATTTGGGTCCTCAACATCGTCTGATTCACGTTTATCATTTTACAAAAGAACTATATGAGGACGAGTTGGTATGTATTAATGGCTTTAATAGGATGTTTACGTTTGTGTTAGCTTGTGTTTTCAGTAGTAATCCTGGAAATTTTAAGTTTCAGCCCATTTATTTATGAGTGGGTAGATTTCGGTTGTGTTGTGTTGTATGACTTGTATCTCAATGGGTTAAATCATAAAATTAAGATAAAAAGCAGAATGGGTCAAAAAGATTTGATGTCGTATACAACCTACTACTTCTTTTTGACAAAAAAGAAAAAAATCTTATTGTAATAATACTGTTTGCTAATCACAAACAATGTATTAATCCCTTCAATATATAAAAGAAGTTAAGAAATGGTCAATCAACCTGTTTCTGCCCATTTAAAAAATGACCTGTTACTCGACCCGCTTATCATCCCCTCTTACTTCATTCTCCAACTACTGACATAAGTAATTTAACTTTATACTAATAGCAAGTCGATAACTTTGGGGAACCATTTATCTTTGTCATTCGAGACGATGAAACATTAGCTGAAATTAGATTACGCATTCAGAAGAAACTACAAGTTCCAGATGAGGAATTTTCCAAGGTATGTTCATGATTACAGTTTCCTACCATATTTTTTTTTCTTTCTTCTAGTTTCGCTTTACCACTCTCACTTGCTGCTAATCATCACTTGTCATGTATTAGTGGAAGTTTGCATTTGTATCTTTGGGCAATCCTAGGTACCTTCAAGATTCTGATATTGTGTTCACCCGTTTTAAGGTTATAAATTTTTTTCATCACTTTATATATACATATTCTATGAGTACGTATTAACATATTCTGGTTGGTGCTTTTGGTTTTAGAAAATTGGTGTTTATAGTGCTTGGGAAGAGTACTTGGGATTGGAGCACTTAGACAATGCATTCAAAAGGCCATATGATGCAAGTGATGATAATGAGTGCTTTCAATCGCCCAAAAAGAGAGCTCACACTTGACTTGTAAGTGTCAAACCGGCAACTTATAAAAGTGATGAAGAGATGTTGTATGTATATATGATGACATGTAATAGAAGTTTCTTTGCCCGCATTTGATAAAACTCGGTCGGGCTTACTTTTTTTTATGTATACATTCTCTAATTATTGTATTATACTTATTAGTTTAGAGTTTGTTGTCAAATAGTGTAAGAAGCCAAAGATGTAACATATAATTTTGGTTTGGTGGTGACGAGTGAGTAAAAAGTAGGGGTTTGATAATGTGTTGAATGGTAATGACCTAATGTAGCGCTAACGTGGAGGTGGTGAGTTTGATGACCATAGTACCTAGTATCACAGGGGCGGATCTACAGCTAAGAGAGGGTGTGCACGTGCATACCCTCTTCCAGCTCTTCGTAGTGTAATTTTATTTGAAACGAATGCCTGATAGGACCTTTTTACGTTTGGTGCATACCATAGAAATGTCAAGAAAATAAGTTGTGCACACCTTAGAATTTTTCGAATCAACCAAAGTGATCAAACTTCAAAGAAATAAAGAAAAATGGAAGATAGGAAGATTTGCAGGTTTAGTGAAGAAGAAAGAGAAAAGTACATGCACCGTAAAAAATTCAGTTGTACTAGTTCATTTACTACTGTAGTGTATATACTAGTTCATTTCTACATGCACCGTAAAAAATTCAATTGCTAGACTTTTTTTATTTTCTTTTATTATATAGTACGTGCAGTAATAAATGCAATAACATGTTGGATATATTTACGGTTTTCACGGTTTTATAAGAATAGGACACCAAAAAGGTAGATTTTATAAGGATCAATACACGAAAAACACAACCGAAAAATCGGACACCAAAAATTTGAACTGAAACCCGAGCCGAGAAAACAATTTTTTTTCCTTTAGTTGATTACCAGAAAAAATTTGACGGTGTGAATTCCTAGATCCGTCACTGAACATCACATTACATTCAATACCAACTCAAGGAAAACTACCCATGATAGGCAGTAGCTACTAAACAAGAATAGAAATGCTCAAATACATAACAAACTAAATAAAATGCTATAGTCTCATAATAAATCATCCTACTTATCCTCTTAACAACAAGATTGTTACATATGACAAAATTAAAAGTTAAAACGAGGAAAAAGATTAGCTGATTTCAAATGACAAAATCTTACGAGCAGGAGAAAGGATAAATTATGAGGATTAAACAGAAATGTGTATCATTTTATAGGAAGAGTTGAGATCCTTAAAAAACAAGGGAAAAAAAACAAATGGGTTAATTCTAACCACTCATTTTTTCATCATCCACTTTCCCACTTTTTTTTTAAAACTTAAATATCTAGCAAACGATAAATCGTCAAACGAAAAAAAATACACCATCGCGACGAGTATTTTTTTATCTTTCTATAGATGGGCACTTATATATACTTTCGACGAACTTTTTTCGATTTTTTTTTTCAATCACGTCAGAAAAAATCTCATGGGATTTTTTGAAATCACATGAGATTGTGATACAAATCTCATGTGATTTTTTCAGACGTGATTGAAAAAAAAATACTGAGAAAAAAATTCGTCGAAAGTACTGCAACGAGTAATTTTTATCTCTTCTATAGGATCACTTCTAAAATATACCTTTATTCCCCCCCACGAACTCTTTTTTCGAATTTTTTTTTTCAATCACGTCTGAAAAAATCACATGAGATTTGTATCACAAATCACATGACAAATCACATGAGATTTGTATCACAAATCACATGTGATTTTATGAAATCACATGAGATTTGTGATACAAATCTCATTTGATTTATTCAGACGTGAATTATTTTCAGATGTGATTTTTCGACGAACTCTTTTTTTCGAATTTTTTTTTTCAATCACGTCTTAAAAAATCACATGAGATAAAAAAATCACATGAGATTTGTATCACAAATCAAATGTGATTTTATGAAATCACATGAGATTGTGATAAACAAAACTTCATGTATTTTTTTTCGAAACGTGATTAAAAAAAATCGGAAGAAAAAGTTACTCGAAAGTATCACAACGAGTATTTTTTATCTATTCTATATGAGGCAGCACTTCTATATACTTTCGCCGAACTATTTTTTCGAAATTTTTTTTCATCAGATCGAAAAAATCTAAATGGATTTGTATCATAATCACATTAGATTTTTATGAATATCACTAAGAGATTTTTACCAGACGTGGCTGAGAAAAAAAAGAGTCGTCGTAAAGTATATAGAAGTCCCCTAATAGAAAGGATTATTTTAATTCTCGTCGCGATGATATGTTTCGTTTTGCGTAACGATTAACGGTTTGTGGGATATTTAATTTTTAAAAAATAAGGTGAAAGTGAGTTTTTTAATAAAATTAAAATAAGAATTAATATAAACCATTATATGAAAATTAAATAGATAGACAAGATGAAGCGTTTTTTTTTTGACCATGTTCGTTATGGAACTTTTCTCACATACGGATTTCACTACAAAGATTAATTTATTGATCAAAAGCTCATTTCATGTCAAAACTTGATGATCGAGCGCGAATCAACATATATCTACTACAATGCGTTGGATTTGACGCAACCCGCCGAAAAATGCCTTTTACGACTTCTTTTGTATGATTAAAGCCCCATTAAGTTATATGTTCAAATTTGAAAAGACTCATCATGCCTCCTCATGAAAGACCAAAAATGTACAATTAAAAATATGATTCTTCGTGATGAAAACAAATAAATCGAAACATAAAAATGTTCCCTGTTTATATAAACTAGTTATAATCCTTCGTGCACGCACGGGCTTGTACATTATGTTTTAAAATAAATTTAAAATTTTATTTTTTCTGTTTTATAATTTATTAAAGTTAAGGGTTATTTGTTTTTTTTAAGTCCTAATAAAATTTGTAAATTTATAAATTTACACTTAACTCTATACAATTTATTTAAAATTAAACCCACTAAAGTTTTATTAATTACCTTCCACTTTTTTTCAAGTTTTTGTTTTTATAAATTTGACCACATATAATTTTAAGTGTTTTTTTCCTTATCAGATTTCTTTCTTCAACCAAAATAATGCCAATTTTAGAAGTATTTAAGCTTTTTAATTAAACATATATTCAAAATTAATAAAAAATTTAAAGCATCATACCTAATAAAGAATGATTCTTTTTTTTAAAATGCAAAATTCCTCTCTTTTCCTTTTCCTTTTCCTTTACTAAGTAAAAGATTCTTACGAATGCTCTCTAGTGGAATCACATTCGACGGTTTCATTAACGCATTGATAACCAGCCACTAGAGATATAATTTTAAACAAGACTGTCGTTTATTAGTTTAATAAAATAACCAAATCATGCATAAAATTACAAAATGTAGTATTTACATTCACAATTACTAAAAAAACGTCCCTGTGATAAGAGATGGTTACTGATTAAATTGATTCATTAGCTTAATTAATATATGCAGATTCTTTGTATAATAAACAAAACAATCAACTTAAATTAAAAAAAATGATACAGTCACATATAAAAGCCATATATATTCGAAAGAGAAGAGAATAATATTGAATATAATTATTGAATAAAGATGTTGATTTTGAAATAATTTCCAAAAACAAAGGGGGGGTAATAAAGTAAAAAAATTACAAACACAATGGAAATGTGGACCTAGTGGAGTACCGATGCATACTTTCCCTTGGCATTCTGACCAAATCTATTGACACATATGTCGTTACAACAACCAGGCGGGCATGAAGCGCTGCATAGAACATCCTGCAAGTCGTGAAAGCATTGATCGCCATTTGGGTTAAACCAACGAATCCTTTTGAGCAACGACATCACGTGCATTCAACATATATGCTTGTTCACCAACTGCATGATGCATGTTACGTACATTATGAATTGTTAATCAAACCAAATCATATGTTAGGAATATAAAAAACACACAACTGAATATATTACCGAGCAAACAGTAAAAGACGAAGATCATGTATGTGTTCATGATTAGAAATGAGTCCTTAGAAAATTCACTTTATTATGATATTTTTTTCTTAGCAATTAAAAAGAATACTTTTGACTATGCTTGTTTTGTTAACTCTGGGCGGTAATCACGAATTTATAGCCCGCATGCCTTAAATATGGTAATTAATAAATTACGTTACATATTACTATAAAAATGTTTAGCATACACAAGAACGCTCGACTCTTTCGTGGTTCAATTTCTTATGAATGGAAAATATTTGCATTGATTAAAATCAATAACTGGATTTATTAGAGCATCCACAAACTTAAGCTATTTGAATGAAGTTAAATAAGTATGCCAATCCTACAACGTAGAATCTTTTGATATTAATAAATCTTATGCCTAGTGCGATGCAGTTAACCTCAATATCATAAGGTAAATCTATATCAAATACTACGTATAATGAACGAGCAATTCAAGAAACCCTGCGATGCACTCGGATTGTAATATATGTTGATTGTGTGCTTTGTGTTTAGTTACGGAAGGTGTCAACGCCTACGGTTTGTGAAAATTAGTTTTAATCGGTTGAATCCGTTTATGCATCTAGTAGAAAAGGGAAATGCAATCCTTTAATTGAGATAAATGGACTGGTGAAAGATTGGTCTCCCAGTTAAGATATCAAAATAGCAGTTGTATCTGTATTAGTTTGAATATGAGTGTTATTTTGTTTGAGCTCTATTTTGGATGTTATGGAACATGTCATATGCTTCAAACTTGTTCTACAATTGTACACTTTCAGTTTTCTATTCTCCTTACAAAGTGTAAATCAAGCTGATTAATCAACTTTTGTTCATGAATATTGTAGTAAAATAATATAACACAATATTTGTACATAATCAAAGGATATCAAATTATATTATCTTATATTTTCATGATCCATTTATGCCTGCACCTAAAGTCTTATGTACTTTGAGCACAACTTGCTAATTCAAAGCGGGGGTGCTGAAATTTTTTGATAGTTTTAGAATCATGAGCAAGAACGTTTAACATAGATGCCTCGTGCATTAGTTTTGTTTAATAACATGTACAATACACTTGTTCTTCATAAAGCTCATTTCAATAACATGGCACCTCTGCGTTAACTCAACAAAGTTCAACAAAGTAGTTAAGCAAACAACTATTACTTTTGAGAATCTTGGAAGTTGGCAAATTGAAAAAATTAAAACACCTTGATGCTCTCATTTTTGTTTTCAATTTGGCCTCTCTCTCTTTCAATCTCTCCATGTATTGGACTTTAATCCGCCACCTTGACATCTCGACCATAATCAATATCTTCATACAATCTAAAAATCGACTTCAAAGGCTTCACTATGTCTCAACATAGAGGACTTCAATTTTATGCATAAGAATGTGAGGAGTAATGAGCTATATAACCATGGTTACCACTTCCAGGATGTGACTAAAATCAAGATTTTTAATATATGAGTTATAATGTAAGTATTGAAATTTTGATAGATAAACAAATATTCAAATGATGAGTTGAGAAATGGGGATCCTAACTGAAATGAGGTTCGATGGTTTTGGAGTGGTTGTTGCACAGTTGCCGCTAAAATACTTATTTCTTTCATATGAGCTCTTCCATCATCATCACCTTTTACAAAAAACAAAAAACTTTAAGTTTATAGGATAACATTTGTATCTGATAAACACATGTGAAAGAGGAGACAAAACTCAAGGATCAAAATTAGTTGGTGTCTAAAAATAAAAGGAGGAAGAATGGTACTGCTGAGAAATAGACCTATATAATGAGTCTATTGGTGTGCGCACGTGCAAACAAACCAAACATGTCGCCGTTTTTTATCAATTGAAACAACATATATATCAACAAAATAAAACCACCATAATTCATGAATTTTACCACAATACGAAACACCACATGCATCTAAACAAAAAGACACATGTACATGTAGTTTTTATCCTATACAAAAACGATTTTTTAAAAGTTTTTAGCTAAATGAGGCAATGTTTGGACTTTTTTTAAATTAAATATTTTTGAGAAAAAAATAATAATAATTTATTTTTTACTTAATGAGGAAGAATTAAATATTTTCTCATGATAAAGAGCTACAAAAGAAATTGAATTTTGCGACAGTCCGTTAATTTATTAATCACAAATAAAGTTTATAAGGACATGTAATCTTAATGGCACATGTGAAAATGGTGGATTTTTAATTCTCAAGTTCCAACAAGTCTATGGAATTTTGGGAAGATTTTAAATGTCTATGGCACAAGATATATCGATATAATATTCAAAATCAAATTCGAACCATACTGGTATTCGCAATGAGACACATGTAATTTGAAGAAGTTGATTAAGACCATCACAACTATATTTTGATCAATACGTATATATTTTGTGACCCGAGATACAAATCCATACTGTTTTCATATCTTTTACTTAGTAAAAATAACGAAAACTTGGGGACTTTTGCATTTTAAAAAAAAATATTTCCCTTATTAGGTATGATTCTTGTAAAAAATTTATTATTTTTGAATATATATGTTAAATTAAAAGGCTAAATACTTCTAAATTGGCATTATTTTGTAGGAGAAAATCTGATAAAGTAAAAAAACACATAAGAATATATGTGTACAAATTTATAAAAACAAAAACTTGAAAAAAAGAGAGGTAATAATAAAACTGTAGTGATTAAATTTAAATAAATGTGTAAAGAGTAAGTGTAAATTTATAAATTTATCAAATTTTAATTATGACTTTAAAAAAACAAATAACCCTTAAACTTTCATAACTTATAAACAATAAAAAAAAAAAATTATAAGATATTTAAAAACATAAAATGTACAAGCCCTTTGGCGTGCACGGGGATTAAACCTAGTAATTATGATAATATCTCTAAAACTAAATATAAAATAAGTGTACATATAATTGCAAAATTAATACAAAAACTAAAATAAAAATTTAATATCCCAAGCCCGTGTGGTTTTATCGTACAAGAGTTGGGATGCCAAAATTGATTGTAATCGTACAGAACCAAGTTAAAGGAATATAGATAGAGAGCTTAAACTTTTTTTTCGTATGAATAATCTTAAGCCTTATTTGACATCAAACATATGTAAATTAAAAAAATTAACAGCCTTTGTTATTTAAGTAAAAAGTTTATTTAGTCACTTTCACTATTCTTTATTCAAGGTCCCCAAAGGAATTTATCTTTTATTTATAATGAAAAAAAAGACGACAAAGACGAAATATATTACTTTCATCCAAATGAAACTTGCAAAACTAAGATTTGGACATGCCCAAGATCTTGCCAATGCAGCAGAAACAAATAAGAGAACATACATTTTAATGAATACTAAACTGAATACTATAACATAAATCATCATCAGTATACTTCCACTGCAGAATACACATTTTTCACCATTACACACTACTTATGATCTAAAAGAGCAGCTACATCCTCACACTTTCAGAACATAGCAGAAATAAAGGAGGCATTATTTGTGAGGGCCTAAACTCCTTTGGCAAATGGTCATGCAAGACAGTTTAGGGTTAAATAACCCATTTGTTTTTTGTTTTATGGGAATTATATATATGATACAGTTTACAGCAAAATTACAAGATCACCAACTTGTAGATTCGCTTATATCGTCTCATTCTTTGAATTCATTATCTTTATGTATGTCCATATAATACCTCAAGGATCAAGTCATCAACACAACTATATAATGTTCAACGGAAGTTTCTTTTGCTTTTAATTTACACTAAACTCATTATGTAGGAGTGTTTGTTTTCATCATTAATAGATCCTCAAAAAACAAGGGCAAAAAAACAATGGTTTAATCCTAACCACTGTCATTTTTTATCATTCACATTCCTCATCTTTTTCTTAAACAATAAATAACTAGCAACCGATAAATCAGTTAAACGAAAAAAAAATACATCTAATCGCGACGAAGTTTTTTTCATCTTTCGATAAGAGGGGCACTTATATATACTTTCGTACGAACACTTTTTGATTTTTTTTTGCATTTCACGTCAGAAAAAATCTCATGGTGATTTTTTAAATCACAATAGATTGTGATACATAATCTCATGTGATTTTTTCAGACGAGATTGAAAAAAAAAAAACTGAAAAAAAGTTCTCGAAAGTATCGTCAACGCGTAATTTTTTATCTTCTATAGAGTACACTTCTATATACTTTCGGACGAACTCTTTTTTCGATTTTTTTTTTTCATTCCCGTCTGAAAGAATCACATTAGATTTTGTATCACAAATCACATGAGATTTTATGAAATAACATGAGATTGTGGATACAAATCCATGTGATTTTTTCAGACGTGATTTTTTCAGATGTGATTTTTTGACGAACTCTTTTATTGTTCGAAATATTTTTCAATCACGTCTTAACTCAAAAACATGAGGATAAAAAAACACATGAGATTTGTATCACAACACACATGTTGATTTATGAAAGATCAATGAGATTGTGATACAAATCTCATGTGATTTTTCAACTGATTAAAAAAAAACAGAAACAAAATTCGATCGAAGTATCACAACGAGTATTTTTTTTATCTTTCTATAGCCCGGCACTACAACTTCTATATAACTATTCGACGAACTTTTTTTCTCAGCACGTCTTAGAAAAATCTCTTGTGATTTCATAAAATCACATGTGATTATGATACAAATCTCATGTGATTTTTTCAGACGTGATTGAATTTTTTTTTTGAAAAAAGAGTTCGTCGAAAGTATATAGAAGTGCCCTCTATAGAAAGATAAAAAAAATACTCGTTGTGATACTTTCGACGAATTTTTTTTCCGATTTTTTTTCAATCACGTCTGAAAAAATCACATGAGATTTGTATCACAATCTCATGTGATTTCATAAAATCACATGTGATTTGTGATACAAATCTCATGTGATTTTTTAAGACGTGATTGAAAAAAAAAATTCGAAAAAAGAGTTCGTCGAAAAATCACATCTGAAAAAATCACGTCTGAAAAAATCACATGAGATTTGTATCACAATCTCATGTGATTTCATAAAATCACATGTGATTTGTGATACAAATCTCATGTGATTTTTTCAGACGTGGCTGAGAAAAAAAATCGAAAAAAAAGTTCGTCGAAAGTATATAGAAGTGCCCCTCTATAGAAAGATGATTTAATTCTCGTCGCGATGGTATGTTTCGTTTTGCGTAACGATTAACGGTTTGTGAGATATTTAATTTTTAAAAAATAAGGTGAAAATGGTTTTTTAATTAAATTAAAATAAGAATTAATTTAAACCATTAAATGAAAATAAAATGGATGGATAAGATTGAACGGTTTTTTTTTTTTTGACCATGTTCCTTATGGAACTTTTCTCTACAGGGAAACCACTAAACTAAAGCTACCAACTCGTAAAGGTGTGCCATGCATCTACGTAAGACCATTTCAAACAATCTTATAAATAGCGTGAGCGTGACATGGTGTCATGGTAAAGCCTTACATCTTAAGAGTCATAGCGAAGCCACAACGTTTATAAAGCGTGACTTAAAGCGTTACATTACATCATATTTCATATATATCGAGTTTAGAAAAAATGTTATATATATCGAATAAAGTTAAAAAAAAACTATCATTGCATTAAATCTTCTATATTTTTTAAAAAAATCTCAAATACGAAGCCCAAATTGCGATACCCTGACCTAGTTCATATTTCATAAAAACGTCTCGCGCCTTATCACATTTTTTCACGCCTTGTCTCACGCCACGCCTAGGTTTATTTTGTAACGTGAGAGTCACGCTTCACACTTTAGCGACACCATGACGCGCCTTTTACTTGATTTAAAATCATGCATGTTCCATCATATCAAAATTCAACAATATAACTATGATACTAAGAGCTCTCGGTACCATGCGTTATGGGGTAGCGTTTTCACAAAAACGGAACACGATAGCGTCAAAGCCACACAATGGGTGACGTTTTCGTGCTTGGCGGTGTTCCCACAGGCCTAGTGGTTTCGTATTTACTATTATTATTATTTTTTTCTTTTTTCTCTTTCTATAGGAGGGAGAGGTGTTTTGTGTGGTGTTCAGGGATACGTACAACCTCGTGTATTTATTTACATACGCAATAACTTGTGCTTTCATTTTAATATTTATAATCTCGTACATATACATGTTGTAATTCTAAAATAACATATATATTATATTTTTTAAATATAAAGTTTAGAGGGTATTTGTTTATTTTTAGAAGTTATTAAGAACATGAAAATTTATAAAAGGGCAATACAAACACATATCCACAAATCCCTTATCACTTTTGCTGCGATAATAGTGGTTGCTAAACCGAGTCAATCTCATACTCAAACATCCTACCATTTTGCACAACTAAAAAAAACTTGAAAGATCATCACAGCCCAATAAAACACAGCTTGTAGCACTTATGAAATCAACAGTTATAACCACAACTTATACACAACGTATAAAACCATCGCTCGAGACTTAAAAGGATGTCACGAAGCACTTATTACTAGATATTATACAAACTGTATAAAATAAGCACTTATAACCACATATCAAACTTTAAAAGATATCACAATGCATAAACAAACATAAACACATATCCAAAAATCCACCAATAGCATACAAACTTTAAAAAAAGTTGAATGATCATCATAGCCAAATAAAACACAATTTGTATCACAACATACAAAATCAACACTTATGATCATATAGACTTATCACAAAGCTTAAATAAACACAAGCACATCCACAAATCCACTAATAGCATACTAACTAAAAAAGGATATAAAATACCATATGTTAACGAATCAGATGGCAATTAGATCTCGGTCACGATTTTTGAACCATCGAAATCACTAAACGCTCACCACTCCTTCAAGAAACCACTAGTGTGTGTATATTCAAAGAGATAAATGAGGGTTACATGTAACCTGATATCACCTGTGTGTTTATATTCAAAGAGATAAATGAGGGTTACATGTAACCACCAGTGTGTGTATATTTGAAGAAGACATGTTTATTACGTAGTTTCTTTAACCATAATGTTTAACCCTAAATGGTGTCGATTTTGAACATCCCAAAATGACTGTGCTTCATCTTAAGCGACATTGTCCAAACGAAACATGTTAAAAAAGTAAGTTCTCTTTAGTTTAATGTAATGGTAAGGTCGCCTTTCGGTCGGTCGTCCCATGTGAAAGCAACTAAGGTCGGTCGTCCCATTACTTCGACCGAACTAGACTAGTCCCCCCCAACCTTTGCAATTGTTTGGGTCGTGTAGAAGACCGAGTAAATGAAGCCGTTTCCTATAAAAAAAAAATTATCCATTTATTTTCTATAAAACCCAACATCTTCTTTCTTATTTTCACACACATATACACTTTTTATCAAAAACACATACTACAAACAATGTCTCAAATTAATTCCGAGTGTTTATTTTTCGATGATACGGATGATGAAACGGAAGTGAATACTTACTCTCTGGTTTTTTAATAGACGCTGCTTTAGTTATTCAAGCATCTACTCCTACAATCTAAAAATACCAACGAAGCTATATGCCTAGAGATCGTTACGGTGCTCATGACCGTCTAGTGCTAGCTTATTTTGCTAAAAACTTCTCGTGATTGTTTGATGCATTTCTGTAACGGGATTATAGAGTTATATGGCGAGGAGCATTTACGAAGGCCTACGCAAACTGACGTCGAAAAACTCTACGTTTTTCACGAGAACAAACATGGGTTTTCTGGTATGATAGGCAGCATAAACTGTACAAAATGGCCGTGGGCTCAATGTCCACAAGCATATCGTGCTTAATTCAGTAGGGGTGATTCCGGGTCAGAGCCATTCATTTTGTTAGAAGCAGTTGCCTCACAAGATTTATGGATTTGACACGCCTTCTTTGGTGTTGCAGGTTCGAACAATGACGTTAACGTTTTACGTCAATCCCCTGTTTTAAATGATCTTAAAGTAGGAAAAGCACCAGAGGTTCCATTCGTGGCTAACGACGTGACTTATAAATGGGGATATTATCTTACTGACGGGATATATCCAGAATGGGTTGTGCTTATGAAGTCTATTTCGCAGCCAGGGTCAAATGATGTGAAGCGAATAAGATATAAGCAAGCGCATGAAGCAGCAAGAAAAGATGTGGAACGAGCGTTTGGCGTGCTAAAGAAAAAATGGGCTATCGTAAGAACTCCTGCACGGTCTAGGAGTCTTAAAAGGATTACGCATTTGATGTACACTTGCATCATATTACATAATATGATTCGCAAAGAAAAAGGAAAGGCAATCTCTCCCGACTTTTATCCGGAGGAACAACATCGTGAAGATGATCCCGTAAGATCGGCACAAGATAGGCTACGAGTTATCAGAGGAAAAACACGACGAAGAAACTCATCTTAATCTTAAAGCCGATCTAGTGGAACACATTTGGCATCGAACAAATGCAAACTAATTTACTGTAATTTTTTATCTTCCGTAATTTTTTTTCCGTCTTTTCTTTCGTGTATTTTTATTTCCGTATTTTAGTTTGTAATGTTTTTTAATTTTTCTTTTTGTTCGGTCGCCTGTGCGGTCACTACTACGGGTGTTTGGTCACTGTGTGGTCTATGAGAGAGAAAGCTGAGTTGGCGCTGACGTGACGGTGTCCTCTGCGGTCACCACTATGTTTAGCCAAGTATAATGATGCCTCTTTACTTTTATTGCGTAAGTCAATCAAAAATTAAGACAACCATGTGCCTGTGCTGTGCCTGGTGTAAGATGGCCTCTCAAGTCTATGCTACCATGCTAAAAGTAAAGGCTTATGATATATGTATCCCCCTAAAATACAATTTGTACCCTCCGGGTTTTTTGCGATTTTTTTTTTGTATTTTCTTTTTTTTTATTTTTATAATTTTGTATATGTTATAAAACTGTGACACGGAAAAAACGGAACGAAAAATATAAAGTTTAACAGGTCAAAAGTATGAAACTGTCAAAAATTACGAAACAGAAACTGATAAAAAACTGCGTTGTACTGTAAAAAAAAAGGTACAAAAAGAATCTTTTGTACTTTTTGGCATTATGCAGTGGGCCAGAGGGGGTACCAATAGGGGTACCCAAAAGTAAAATGAGAGTATCAAGGAAAGGATTTTAGTAAAGTTTGATTTGACGACTCCAAAATCGACGTTAATCATTACCCTAAATGAAATATCTTAATTTCTTTTTTAGAAACTACTAGTACAAAAGAACATATTTGAAAAAAGGTTGTGTTATTAGTAAACTTGACTCATTAAAAAGTACAAATTTTACAACTTTCACCCTCTTTTCATTATCTGTTTATAGTATAACATTGTTTATCAGTTTAATATTTTTGACTTGTTAAATTTTATATTATTTGTTACACATTTTACGTTTTACAGCTCTATAAAACAAATTTATAAAAATATAAAAAAATAAAGAAACTAAAAACTAAAAGGTATTTGCATCACTTAAGGGGAGTAGTAGTAACATTTCCAATTTGAAAATGACATATGTTAAAAGGTTTGTGTTATCAATACTTCTGACTCACATTCTACATCATCCACTCTCTTAGTTGTCTTTTAATCAACAATATAACACAGTTTTTTGTCAGTTGTATCAGTTTTTATTTCGTATTTTTTGTCAGTTTAATGTTTTCTACTCATTAAACTCTATACTTTTTATTCCGTGCTTTCAGCTTTATTTCTTTTAATTTAAACAAAACTAAAATAATAGAAAAACAAAAAAATATAAGACGGTATCGTTGGTATTTTAGGAGGGGTATTATGAGTATTCCATTGTATTATGAGTGTTGTAAAAGATTCTACAACACAAAATTTTCAATTTCTGTTTCGTATTTTTTTGACATTTTAATACTTTTGACTTGTTGAACTTTATAATTTTATTTCGTACATTCCGTTTAACAGTTTTATAATAAAAACAAAATTATAAAAATAAAAAGAAATAAAAAACTCAAAAAGTTAAGGGGTATTTGAATCATATTGAGGATACTAATAACTACCCCTTTTTAGGGGTAGAAATCGAGTCGTGTTCGGGTTAACCAGTTCGCGGGTTGGCGGGTTATTATAAACTCAAACCCAAATACGACCCATTTATTAATCGTATCAAGAAACTCAACCATAACACATACATGCATAACAAATGTAACCCGTTTGTGACCCGTTTAACCTGTTTAAGTCAATAGGACAAGCGGTGAATAACATTGGCGGTTTGTCGATTTAATTAATTCAAATGCAAATATGATATAAGGAACTAAAAAATGATAAACATAACATACAAATAATTATACGACAATTTCAAAGATATACGAGTTATAATCATAATTTACTCATATTAAGTACATAATAAAATACATTTAAATCAAATCAACATAACATCCAAGTTGTATATTTTATTTTTAAAGGCTTATATATACTTAAACGGGTTTACGTGTTAACCTGTTTAATACTTATTCAATCTAAACATGACCCATTTATTAAACGGGTTAGACGGATTGACCTGTTTTTTTACCAAAACCTGTTTACTCTCAACCCAAACCTGTTTAACTTTGTATCGAGTTTGTGTCATTTATCGTGTCGTGTCGAGAATTGCTGCCCCTGCTCCTTTTAATAGTACCAATAACCCATCCCATCCCATGTTAAAGTTGTATTTTTTTTCTTTTTTTAACTATGTAGATGTACTTTTTAATAATGGTTTTATGATATTCATTTTATGGTTAATTTTTAATAAGGATTTACATAGTGGTGGAAGGCAAGTGGGCAACAAGATGCGTCGCTAGCCCTTTTTAGATTGCAAAGTCAATACGTTTAAAAATCACATCCGTGAATCTAGGTGTCATAACATTGATGTGCATAACCCGTTGAACTCGACTGAGTAGCTCCACGGATATACTTTAAACATGTCAAAGTCATGCTGTCACTTCTGTTTTCTTTTAACTAAAATTGACACTCACTGTGTCAAAAGGTGTAAAATTTTGGGAGGTGATTTGCACACTCTTAGTTATGATTGAGACACTCACTGTACAAACAGATAAAACATAGTGTAAACTCTGATACAAATATGTAATCCATAGAATAGAGTATCTCAATCAAATTTTTGAGTGTGCAAATCAATTCCCAAAATTTTGACAGTAGCTTTGCTTGACCTTTTTCTTTAATGTTAGAAACAAAAGAATCAATGATCCGGTTGATGTTATTATAATGTCGGGTGGCCGACTGGAAAACCAGCCGACCACCACCATGGTGGTGGAGAAAAACTTAGAGAGAGAAAATTAGAGAGAGAGAGGGAGAGATGGAAGGAGAGAATATGTAAAAACACACTTTGATGTGTGTGTGAAAATGATTCTTCCAACACCCTCTTCATGTGTGGAGAGGGTTTAAATATGTCTTACAAAATGCCCTTAAAATGGGCTATGATGTGGGCTTACAGTGGGTAAAGACCCGGCCCAATACCATAAATCATACGATTACTAACAAAACTACGAGCTATGCTAAACATGAAAATGCACGGGGTGACATAGTCTTTTTCTTAATCCTAACAATCTCCCCCTAAGGGAGGTCACCCCAGAAATTACAATTTGAATCCTAGCATTCTATGAGTTGATCTTAGACTCTGGCTCGTAGTCTTTGATTCTTCAAGTACTATCTTTGTACGGCAAGTAGTGATCTTTGAGCATAGTTCTTTTGACTTGTGTGATCTTTGAGCTTTCTTTGAGATCATCAGCCACAGTAAATCTCTTAATCATCCTTGTTGTGAAGTATTGCCTCCATGTGATGTTGTGACCTTCGGACTGGCATGCTCACACCTTTCTGGATCATGATAGCAAGCATCAGAGTTGCGGAAGCTGTGTTGTAGGACTTTCAGCTATCATGATGGCTTAGATTAGGAATATAAAGTGTGAGCATGGGGTTGTGAGTTGACATATCTCTGGCCAGCAGCTGCAACTGTCAGGATTCCTGCAAATACATGTTAGTAATAAACAAACGAAAGTGACTTTGTTCACTTTCGTTCAATAAGGTTGCAAGAACCACGTATAACAACCCACAATTTTCATCTACGTAATTATCCATCTATTAAATTAGATGCAATTGTCATCAATGTAATATCTACTTATTAAATTAAGTACAACCATTTTCACGGGAATATTTTTGCTTTATTCCACCTATTATGCAACGTAGCTTGCATAACCTAAGTAAACGAGCTCACGCAACCTACCTATGCCAATTTCATCAACATTTATAGCCAGTAAACGTTATAATATGTCAAGCAATATGTTTTAAACTCTATTTTATCATACGTTATCTATTTAACGTACTTTTCAAAACGTTATTACAAAACGGATTTCAAACGTTAACGTTTATATCAAAACCCTAATTATATGTAATGTTTACATATAAAATGAATATACAAGCTTTCAAGGCATGTGTACAAGTGTACAATGCATATCATTTGAAATATTAATTCCCTCCTAAACCATGGTACAACTCCCTAAAGCTCAATGTACAATCCAATAATGCACGAATTCAAAATAAGCCATTTTCCCTCTAATTTCCTTATGAATTTCGTATAACATTTTAAACACAAGTTACAAGTCCCTAAAGCATCAAATTTAAACTATTTTCCTGTGACAACCCGAGAATTTCCGTTTAATAAATTAGTTGTTTCCGTGTAGAAATTTGAATTTTTAAAAGTTTCGTTTAGCTTTACCGTTTAACCGGGAAGTCGTTTCGTTATTATCTGAAAATCGTCACCGGGAGCTAACCGGGGCACCAAACGTTGTAGTATTTTGGCAATAGCCACGTTTTTATGTTTTAAGGCATTATTTAAAATTTCGTAATTTTTTGTGATGTCGTTACTCGTTTCGTTATTTTCAGGTTCCGTGGAATTTAACTATACTATGTTATGCATGCAAGACCTTTGAAAATTAATTCATAAGTGAGCACTAGCCTTCCTAGAAAGTTGGAAGACATTTGCCCCCCACCCTTGGTCTTATATAACCGGCTATGTATGTATGTGCAAACATTGGATTCAAATTTTGAACATTTCCTAGACAAGCTTGCATGAAATGTAAATAAAGGACTAGTACTAAGTGGATTTTTATAGGAAGACCATTTGGTCCCCCCTTGTGGCTCATCTACACGTCCAAACATACATGTGCATCATAGAGATGCCATTTTGATCATTTAGATGCCTAGACAAACTTCCATCTTATTTGGAACAACCTTGTACCATGTAGTGTGTGATAGGTGGATCATTTTGGTCCCCTTTTCTTGTCCCCCCCCCCTCCAACCATCGGCACATGCATGTATGTATGTGTGTGTGTGCAATCTTGCCATATAACTTGAGTAAACATTCATTCATCATCATTCATTTTCATCCTACACACACAAAATCATTTTTCTTGCACTCTCTCTCTCTAAAACACACGAACCAACACACACTCTCTCAAAATCTTTACATTTTCCATCTTTGATCATTTATATTTGAAGACAAGTTGAAGGTTTGATCATTTAAGATCATTCGGGTATAAAACAAACAACATTTGGGTTGTTCTTGATCTTTGTTCATCTCTAAAAATCATTTTTCTTTGTAAGTCTTCAAATCCTCAAATAACTTGTACTTTTCTACTCTTCTTGATGCATAAATGTTTGTTGTACAACTTATTTGTAAAAAGAATGATTTTGAAAATACATAAACCTTAAAAGGGTTTACATATGGTTCGAATATTATAAAAAGGAGCACAAGGAAATCATAGTTTTGTGATCGTGGTTATTTTCATGTAATAACACTTGTACTTTTGAGCTTATTTCATTCGGCTTATATTTATGAGCTTATTTGAGAGCTTGTTTGATTATTTTAGAGCTTGTTAATATATATATGTACACGTGTGACATAGGACAACATAAAGAAATATTTCTCAAGCTTATTTCTTGTACCTTGATATTTATATGCTTATTTCTAGCTTATGTTTGGAAGGGTAAAACATTAAGCTTATTTGACTTAACCAATAAGCTCAAATAAGGCTTAATGGGCCTAAAGCCCACGTCACCCATAACATCAACCCACGGACCAAGCTTTTACATAAGCTTATGGGTTTGACTTATTTGTCTTGGCTTATTATGAGCTTGTGGTAGCTTATTGATGAACCTAGAACTTGTTTGTTATCTTTTTAGTATATCGAATTTATTTATTTTGTACGTTAGCATTTTAAAGGCTTGTTGGGCCTAAAAGCCCAATAAGAGTTTTAGTAACTCGTTGGATTTGATTTAAATGGAAAACGATTGCATTAAGTTTGTAAAATATAACTTGTGGTTTGAAATTGGTTTTTGATAAAGTCTATGACTTTGGAAAATGAGTAAACACGAACGGGTCATGCCGAAATTTTATAAAATATACTTAGAAATTATTTAGAAAACATAAATAATAAAATGTTTTGACTAAATTACTTAACGATTTGAATATGTCAAATTATAAATAACAAGTTATTTATACGATAATAATAATATAATATTATATTTATATAATTAATATAATATTATATATACGTACTTACTTACAACCTGAAACATTTTATAAAAACTGATCACTAACATTTTTAATACACAAATAACGTTTACCAAAAATGAATAATAAACGTCCATGCATTAATCACATTCGTTAACCTTTCGAGTCTAAATCGAAACCCATATTCTTCTAGGTCATACCCGTGTACCACCGTTCGTTCCAAGAGACCCTACTTTTGACGTGTACACTTTACCTTATCATCAAGGTGAGCTCATAGCCCCACTATTTTACTCGTTTTGAATAAATATTTTATAACTTGGGGTGAGAAACATTGCTTATTTTTAAAACTGGACACAAGTACTATACGTGAGTTTTCCCTGTTTACGTATTGCCTAAGTAGCGTTTAGACCACTATTTGCCCGAACTATCATGAATTGTTAATTTCTTGACCGGAGGACCGGTTGAGGGAGCGCGAGTGAATAAATAGATCTATTGGGAGTAATTATCCCTATCCGGGTGAGTAGCGCTCACTAGTTCGAGTTGTCCAAGGACTAACGGATATATGTCATGTCGAACCTAGTTAGGTGGTCTTTGGTCGGACACCTGGAAGGCAAGCAATCATTTGGCATGTTATATGCTACGTTCAGAATTAGCTTCGATGTCAAGAGCATAATGCAACGTAAATACCTCTTTACGTGAAGTTGTATCTGTTATAACTGTCGCATACGTTTTGAAATCTTGTGGTCCACTATAACAACGTTTGAACTAAACCTATGAATTCACCAACTTTATGTTGACGTTGTAAGCATGTTTTTCTCAGGTGCTTAGCATGGATGTCGTTGCTTGACTTATGTGAAGTCTATTTGCTTGCACCGGTTTACCAGAGATTTATCTATGTCTTTAAATACCGTTGTTGAACTCATTTAAGTTTCCGCGTATTGTCTTTTAAATCCTTTTAATTTGATCGATGTAAAACTTATTATTATTTTAAATTTACGCAACGATGTTTATTTTCAAAACGTACCCTTAGAGGTCGTTCTTTATGCTTTGTACTTGAGATATCCAGGAGCGTCACGCCTCCGGACACGTATTCCGTCTAGGGCCCGTTTAGGGGTGTGACATTTCCCTCCCTTTTCATTACACAAACACGTCCTAAAAACTAAAACCCTAACCCGAAAACCCTAATCTACCTGAAATACCTAAACTACTTCTAAACCTAATTCTAAGCAACCACCCTCACTCCACCATGATCCACCACCTTGCTAGCCTACTTGTCACCTCCTTGGCACCAACCTAGCACCCTAGCACCATTGTCATACCCTTGTGCACTAAGAAAATACCTCCTTGTCACCCCTTTGTTAACTGAACCCTCATACACCTCTCAACACTTGTCTAAACTACTTTCCTAGTTCTTATTAGTCACCATGGCAGCCCTTGGCCACCACACCAAGTTTACTTGGTGCCTACTTCATGTAAACTTGGTCCCTAAGTATTTCTACCACAATATATACACGCATACATACATACATTTTCAATACACCATCAAAGCTTCATATTACCTCAAGTCATGATCTAAACAAGTCTAAGGAAGATTAAGAAGAAAGTATACAGCAAGTAGAAGCCAAGAAACAAGAAGAAAGAAGTCTCTTGATTCATCTTTTAAGTTTTCGAGTTGGTTTTGCTCCATTCGACCCATTTTCATCATTTCAAGTACTAGTAAGCTTTATATCTTGTTCCATAAGCTCTTGTATCATTATAGATATTGTATAAGCTATATGTAAGTTACTTGTATAAGCCTTAAACCATAGAAACCATTCGTTTGGTTTTCCTAAACCAAACTGTGCCCTAAACGCACCCTAAAACCCTAAAAAGCTCATTTCGTGTACTTATCAAGCTAAAAGCTATAAGCTGATTTAATAAGCTAGCTTATCATTTTTATAAACATTAAAACAAATCTTAAAGCCTTAAACCCATCGGGTTAATCTTTTTAAACCAAACGAACCCGTTTTGGATTTTTAAGCTCACAAGCTCTTTTCATAAGCTATAAGCTCGTAAAAGCTACTTATTTTAGCTTATAGTAATAAGCTATAACCTGCAAAATTGATTTCTAAATCAAAAATATCAATATTATGGTTTTTGGACTTAATTAGCAAATGGTTTCATGCAAAGGGGTATATATTGTCATTTTCGTATTCTCAAAGGTATAAAATGTAATATTTTTATATTAATTATAAAAATATATTTAAATATTATAAGACTTGATTTTATTAAAGCCCGACACATTTGTCGTTATCATTCGTCGATCGAAACACTATAAAATCAATTATGTTATATATTTAACATAATTTATCATCCGCTAGCTTTTGAAGAAACTTAAAAAGATAAAATCTTATCATTTAATCTATAACGTATCACGTTACTATGGAGTTTCATGTGAGGGGTTTCATTTGGGTAGACGTTTTAACGAGTTGCTGGATTTGCGATTTAAAGTGTCCTATCTCCTCAAACGTTTACTACATGACCTCTGGATTATGATAGCCCGAACAGTGATACGATATTTTCATAAGTTATCAAACCTTTAAACAAGTCAAACATTTACTAACATACTCAGCTATATCCTTTTTCATTCCAGGCCACCAATACTTATCTCTCAAATCATAGTACATCTTATCAGCTCCTGGGTGTACAGAGTACTTCGACTTATAGGCTTCATCCATTATCAGGGTTCTCACCTTACCCTTCAAAGGTACCCATATTCGATCCAGGTAGTACAAAGTTCCATCACTTCTCTGTTCTATCATCTCATCTAAACCTTTCTGTAATACTGCAAATTCATCTACAGCCTCCTTTTGAGCCGCCAGTATCTTATCCTTGATACTCGACTGAAGGGTCATATAAATAGCTCTAACTCTCTTAGGCTTTACTCTTTCCTTCCTACTTAGGGCATCAGCCACCACATTCGCCTTACCAGGATGGTAGCGAATTTCACAATCATAATCACTAAACAACTCTATCCAGCGACGCTGTCGCATATTCAACTCTTTCTGACTAAAGATATGCTGAAGACTCTTATGATCCGTATAGATGACACTCTTTGTCCCATACAGATAATGTCTCCATATCTTAAGTGCAAACACGACCGCACCCAACTCTAAATCATGGGTAGTATAATTCTCCTCATGAATTTTTAACTGCCTAGACGCATAGGCTATCACCTTACCTCTTTGCATTAACACACAGCCTAGTCCTATCCCGGACACATCACAATATACCACAAAATCTTCTGGTCCATCGGGGAGAGCTAGAACAGGCGCATTACACAACTTATCCTTCAAGGTCTGAAATGTCAATTCCTGTTCCTCACCCCAATCAAAAGTCTTACTTTTCTGAGTCAAGATAGTAAGAGACTTAACTATCTTAGAAAAGTTCTCAATGAACATACGGTAATACCCAGCCAATCCTAAGAACGAACGAACCTCAGTCGGAGTTCTAAGGGCTTTCCAATTCTTAACAGCTTCAATCTTACTAGGGTCCACATGAATTCCATTACCATTTATCACATGCCCAAGAAACTGCACTTCTCTTAGCCATAATTCACACTTGGAAAACTTAGCATACAGTTTCTCCTTTTTGAGCAGTTCTAAGACTAACCTTAAATGTTCTACATGCTCCTCTTGAGTCTTAGAGTAGATTAAGATATCGTCTATAAACACTATCACAAACTTATCAAGATACGGCCTACAAACTCTATTCATCAAATACATAAATATTGTTGGTGCATTAGTCAGACCAAAGGGCATTACAGTGAACTCGAAATGTCCATAACGAGTCCTAAACGCAGTCTTTGGTATGTCATCCTCGTGCACTCTCAGCTGATGGTATCCAGACCTAAGATCTATCTTCGAGAAAAACTGCGACCCTTGCAGTTGATCAAATAGATCATCAATTCTAGGAAGCGGATAACGATTCTTAACAGTCAACCTGTTCAATTCTCTATAATCAATGCACATCCTAAAAGAACCATCCTTTTTCTTAACGAACAATATTGGCGCTCCCCAAGGCGATGATCTTGGTCGAATGAAACCCTTGTCTTGGAGTTCCTTGAGTTGTCCCGACAACTCCTCCAATTCAGAAGGTGCCAAACGATAAGGAGACTTTGCTACCGGCGTTGCTCCGGGGATTAACTCAATCCGAAACTCAATTTCCCGAATAGGCGGTAATCCAGATAGATCACCCGGGAATACCTCAAGAAAATCTCTTACCACAACAATCTCTTCCTGTTTCTTATCACTAGCCTTAGCACTCATCAACAATCTCGTTTTCTCTTTCGGTCTCTCTCCTACTACTCTGAGCACCTTGCCATCCGGTAGTGGTATCCTAACTACCTTCTCATGAAAAATTATTTCAGCCTTATAGTTAGACAACCAGTCCATACCTATAATCACGTCAAAACTCTCATGTCCAAAAGGTATCAAATCGATGTCAAAGATATGACCCTCGATTTCCAGTTTGCAACCCTTAATAACTTTATCAATCTCTACTAGCTGCCCGCTAGTTATCTCAATCTCATATCTGAAACCTAAGTCACTGGGCTCTAAGCCTAACAGATGTATAAAAGTAGTAGAAACAAAACTATAGTCGGCACCAGAGTCAAATAAGGTAGTGGCAAAATGATTGTTCAAAGTAAACGTACCCGTCACGATGTTCGGATCCTGACGTGCTTCCTCTGCTCCCAACATGAATGCCCTACCCCTAGCCTGGTTCCCTTGGTTTCCACGACCCTGACCCTCGTTATTAGCAGCAACTTGATTTGGACGATTTTCTTTCAGGCCTCGTGCCCTATTCAATCTAGGACAAGCTGACCTGACATGGCCGGTACTCCCACACTCATAACATGCCCTAACAGTTGGGTTTCTAGCATTGACAAGATTCACATTCCTCGACACACCTCTATAATCCCTTGCCAAATGTCCCGGGCGGTTACAATTGAAGCATGTGCGACAAGGTACACCGGGTACATGGTAGGAGTTGCAGGTGGTACACTTGGGCCAAGTACCCGTATTCTCTCTTCCTACAAGGTTTACACTGGTAGCAAAAACACTCCCAGTCCTAGTCCTCTTATTATCATCCCTTCTACTTCTATCCTTGCTAGGTTCCCTTACATTTCCTCTTTTCTCAACCTTCTTAATTGATCCATTTCTCACAGCCTCATCAGTCAGTGCACCAGAAATCTGCATAGTCTTTGGCTCCGTTGCTGCCACCATCTCGCGGATTTATGGAGCAAGGCCATACACATACCTCTCAATCATCCTACTCTCAGGAGTTACCAAATGTGGAACTAACCTAGCCAACTCATGAAACCTATCAGTATACGCAGCATGGCCAGCCCCGACCATGGCGTGATTCCACAACTCAGATTCCAACTTTTGCATCTCATGACTAGGACAAAACTCTTGTATCATCATAAACTTAAAGTCATTCCATGACATACTAACAACAACTTCCCGGCTTAGCGTGCGGATCTGAGAGTTCCACCACGTTAAAGCCTTACCCACAAATGAACCAGCAGTGTATTTCACTTTTTGGTCAATACTACAACCACTCATATCATGCACATATTCCATTTTCTCAATCCAACGAGTAAGAACTACAGCACCTCCCTTACCATCATATTCCTTAGGGTTACAAGCTAAGAACTCCTTATATGAACAACCTACCCGGTTGCCATTTACTAACACATTCCCCACGTTTTCCTGAATGTTCTCATTAACCACATTACCATTTTGATTTCCAACATTTCCTCAGTTACTAACTTGAGCCAACATGGCGGGTAAGAGGTTCTGTAATTGTTAGGCAATGATCATTGAGAAGTCGGGTGCACCCCCATTGGCTCTCTCTACATTCCCATTGACTCCCTCTACACCCCCATTAGCTCCCATACCCTGGTCATTTCCTTGACCATTCAATTCATCAACACGCTCATCATTACCTTCCCTAGGTCTTCTACCCCTTCCACCTCTACCAACCCGTACACCCGTTCCCCCTCCTAGTGATTCGGCAGCAGGCCGGCCAGCACTTCGGGTCCTCATCCTTGGCGGCATTATCTATACGAGGGAGAACATGGGCAACGTTAGGTAAGTGGGAAGACTCGCACATATATATAGAATATCTTACTATATATAACCAGATATACACGTAACTCCACCCTACGGTGTCAACATCGATTTGTGTGAACAACATTATCAAGTATGAGTGAGTTGTGATACGCTTATAACTACGTTGGCCACCGTACTTATATTCGCATCCTTTCCCAGTCATATTCAATATTGAGCTCACACATTTCAATGACTGACATAACTAAAGCACCAAACCATGAACACACAAAGGCACACAAAAGCGGAACACCACACACATAGATCATATACGCAACTAAATGACGGATCTTAGGTTATAGTCTAGGACAATCCACCTAGTTCTCTATAACCTTGGCTCTGATTACCAAACTGTCACACCCCGACAATGGCGGAAACTCGGGAATGCAACATAATGATCAATCATAACACAAGATACAAAATAGAGAAAACTACATTGCATAAACTCCAAGTGCTATGAAGACCATCAACCTTGAACAAACTCAAGTGATGTCCTAAATCGCAACTAAAATCCACAATCTCTTACAATTATTCCAATGCCCTCACAGGGGGACCAAAATCCAAACTTATTCCATAACATCCAAAACTATAATCAAAATAACAA
Organism: Tanacetum coccineum; assembly: GCA_026074375.1. Classification (NCBI taxonomy): domain Eukaryota; kingdom Viridiplantae; phylum Streptophyta; class Magnoliopsida; order Asterales; family Asteraceae; genus Tanacetum; species Tanacetum coccineum. The sequence continues at coordinate 22,099 of BQNB010006357.1, read as the reverse complement.
GCAAGCAAGACTTCAAACGAAATTCTACTCGAGATACTTCTAAGTCTGCTATCAATCACCAAACTATTCCTCTTTCACTTCACTTGAAAATGATACTCAAAAACGTCAACAATAATGTTGGTAAGCTCATAGGTTTGACCTTAAACCTAAAAGTTGTGCCAATATTTCAGCAGTGGACAATAGTGCTGTATGACAGTGAATATATGCAAACAACCTTAGCATCACCGCTAATCAATAACCATATGTCACTTACGCACCTATAGGGCCTACCAGCTGGAGCACTAAAATTAGGGCAGGACCACACACAAACCTGGGTAGGCGTACCCATCCGCTCCAATAATCACACACATACTAGGTAGGCGTACCCATCCGCTTCAAACAATCATACAACACATAATATTCATATAGCAGTCATAAGCACATATCTTGTCTCAAAAACAAAACCACATTTCGCACAGACCAATTCAAAACATTTCAAAACACATTTTAGTATCACTTTCCCCAACGGAAAAACAGTAAAAAGTGGGGCTACGAGAACTCAGCTCAAGCAAGTCTTTAGCTACCTAATCTTAATCACACAAGCAAATGCAACGACGCCCGCACACGACCTAGTCCAGTTAATGTCCCAATTTAATCATCCAATTCCAAAACAATCTTTACGTTTGATGCATAGAGTTTAGACGCGTTGTACAATTACCCAAAACAATTTAGTGGTGTGATGGTTGACGACTTAACTCCACAATCATATCAATCTCATTCCTCGATAATACATACTTATACTATTTAGCGTAAATAGATAAGTAATATAATAAATATTTATAATTATTAATTATAAATATATCTCGACAAGTCCATTCGGTACACCTTAGCCACTTCAAAATAAGCATCATACGGTTGAAAATGAAACGTTTACTTATAATAAACACTTTAGAGAAGTTTCGAGAAAAAAAATATTTTTTCGTCTTTTAGTGAAAATAAATAAAATAATTAAATATTATTTTATTATTAAAAATCAAAAATCATGTTTTTAAGAAAATTTCTAAGTATAAAATTTTTACAAAATTTCGACATGACCCGTACGTTTATACAACGTTTTCCAAGGTTTCAAACCTTATTTTCAACAATTCTTCACAAATTCGACACTTTTCGACAAAATTCCAAAAATCTCAATCTTTAACACTTTTCCTCCAAAATATCATTCAATATCACTTCGTAAATACATTTCGCTTTCAAAAAGTCCATCAAAACTCTTAAAATGACTAATTATTGCTTATTGGGCTTTAAGGCCCAACAAGGGTCCGTTATAGTATTTATAAGTCCAAAATACGATCCAAGCCCAAAACCAAGGCCCAACAACATATATAAGCTCATACTTATTAGTAGAAATAATTCGGACCACAATAAGCCCCTCCATTAAGCCATGGCTTAAATGGACTTATTGGGCCGTGAGTCCATTACCTCCATACTACGTATATTAAGCTTGAAAATAAGCTATAAAGCTACTTATCGCATTTGGTTACTACTATAAGCTTCAAAAATAGTCCACAACATACGCCATAACACAAAAATAATCAAAATCACTTCTCTAGTAATTTTGAGAAACCACACGTGGCATATAAGCCAAAATAAGCCAAGAAATAGCTTAAAATAAGCCCGAAAAAGCTACACAAGCTACTTATCAAAATAAGTATTTTAGCATCATATATTATTCAACCATCACGGCCACAACATCAAAACTACAAAAAACCCTTTTTCTCTTTTTATACCACACGGACCAAACACCCCTTAAATCATCCATTTCGTTTCCAAAAATCGATTTTCACAACGATCAACTTGTACAACTAACATCTATACATTAAAATAAACCCAAAAGGACAAACGAAATTTAAATTTGAAAACATACAAGAAAATCTTTAAATTTGTAGATTTCGGCACAAACCGGACAACCCAAACGTTGTTTAAATGAATAACCAAACTCTTGAATCAACCCCAAATATTTATGTCTTTATGTTTTCTTGATCAATCTTCAAAAATTTATGTGTTTCTTGTTTGTGTTGAGTTCGGCCGAATATACACACACACAAGTGTGTGTGTTTTTGATTTTTTTAAAAATGATAAGAATAAGTGGAAATGAGGTGAAAAGGAATATAAGTGTACACACCTTGGGACATACTTGCTAAAATTTAACCATTTTGTTCCCTACGCTTCCCATAACCGGCCAAGTGATCCTAAGTGGTTTCGGGCCTTTCTTTTCGAGTCGAAATCACTTAAAAGCTCGTAAAACTCAACCGTAAAATTTACCCCAAAGTTCATTAGCATTTTTATTTACTTTAAAAATACTTTTCCATTAACCTAGAGTATTCACATGACATATTTTCACTTTAAACCCTTCAAAACTCAAATTGGACATTAATGGACGTGTCAGACTCGTTTTTTCGTCATTTCTAAAAATTCACGGGTCAAACCATTCGGAATGCAAATAACACAATAATACCTTTCAAAGGGGATTATTAATTACCATAAACCACAATTCATCATAATACTCATAAATCACCACGATTCTCATAAAAATCACCACCGTCAACACGGTATAAAATCTGAATAAACGAACAAAAGTCAAATAGTCAAAGGATTATAAATGAAATATTCAGAACACAAAAAGGGCAAAGGTTACATATGCTAACGATTTTACATTTTTACCACCTAACACAAATTGTTAATCACTGTTTTTTATTTCTTTATTTTTTTTATTTTGTTAATCGTTAGTATTAATCTTTTTAAACATTATACAATTATACTCTCTTTAAACTTATATACTAATTTTGATGTTTTGTAACGTAAATGTCGTGTTTTTACAATATCAGTGATGTTTATATACATAAAGTTAAGTAACCCGAATGAACAAAATAATACTTCGTTACCTTATATGCATCTTTATAAAACTTCAGTAACATCGTGTATATTAACCCAAAATGCAAGATCAATCTTTCATAAAAGATAAAATAGCAAGTCTTAATTTAGTTACTTGTGCAAATAAAACGTATGTCTGGTAAAATATAAAGAATCACAACAATTTGTTTTGTATAAAACGTTTATCCGCATGTCAAATTAAAAACCATTAAACAGAAGTTGTTTAAAAATTTGTACGTATAATGTTATTTTCGCTAATCACATTATAGTATTATCTTGCGCCTCATTGGTTGTTTATTGTTTTAATATTAGTTTCGTACTTAAAAATGAACATACATACATTAGAAAAAGAGTTAAGTACATTTTTGGTCATTGTGGTTTGGTGCGTATTTTACTTTTGGTCTAAAATTCAAAAAAGTTTTGGTTTTGGTCCAAAACACATGGTTTCGTTTCACTTTCAGTCCAATTCTGTTAACTTTGTCAATTTGACTTGTTTAACTGTATAAATGACTGAAATACCTTCATTCACATATTGTAAAATTACAAAGTTGCCCTATCTTTTATTATTATTATATAAAATATATACAACCACTAACTTATATAGATACTACTTACTAGATAGCAATAATTTCTTAAGCATTTATATTTATGCCTACATAAGAGACTTAAAATTAGACATCATCAATTCATTTCATGCCAAGTGCATTACATCCATTCTCTCTCATACTTTTTCACCAATCACTTTTTAAAATACACCAATCAAATCTTTAGGTACATATTTAGGTTCATGTAGTAGGCATACAAATCATTTTTTCACTTTCTTTATCTCAATTTACCAACATTCATTTGCTTCCCAACCATTAAAACCAAACAAGCAAAATTACAAGAAACCAAAACCATCTTTTTCTTTGTCTTTACTTCAAACCATTAATGTAACACCCCCAAAAATGCGTCGCAACGGAAATATGTTTGGGAGTGTTACTTCATAATACAACAGCACAATCTTGAAATTGATATAACATTTGTCCTATAATTGCATCACAGTGAAAAGCTTGAAAGCAATACAACGAGATTTGATCATTTGTATGTAAGTAGAAATCCATGAATGAAATCTTGTCAATTTATACTCCCATGCACATCAAGTAAGCCAAGCATCTAATTCACCTAAGAAAAACATGCTTAAAAGTGTCAACATAAAGTTGGTGAGTTCATAGATTTTTGTAAGTATAAACGCTGAAATCAAAAGATTTATAAAGTATGCATGACCATTTCAATCCTTATAATAGTCGCCAAAAATGTAAGTGTAAATGTAGAACCGAAAAAGTATAGTGCATACGGCTTCACCACAATATAATGAAAAATGTTTAGTAATCAGTAATGTTCAACAAAGTAATGTGGACCACAAGATTTCCAAAATGTATGTGACTACTATAACAGATACAATATCACATAAAATGTATCTACTGTTGCGCTAAGCTCATGACACCGAAACTAATTTGTGTAGCATATAATATGCCAAGTGTATTCTGCCCTACCGGTGTCTGACCAAGACACCCAATGAGATTTGACATGGTATATATCCGTTTATCGGGAGCCCCGTGGGTAGTGAGCGCTACTCACCCGGATAGAGATAATTAGTCCCAATAGATCTATTTATAACATTCACGCTTACTTAACCAGTACAGTCGGCCAAGCAATTGACGGTTCATGATAGTTCGAGCAAGAGAGTGGTCTAATCGCTACTTAGGCAATACGTAAACAGGAGATGGTAACTGAAAACACTTGTTTCCAATGAAGAAATAACCATTGTATTCATAAACAGCTTTAAATACTTAAATCTATAAGTAGAAAGAGTGTGATATCAATCAAGTAACCGAGTTTGTAAATGAGTATAAGTATGAGTATGTAAACAAGTTGTAATGAGCTTGTATTCTCCCCCGAGATTTGTAAAGCAATGTAAAACAAGTAAAAGTAGGGCTATAAACTCACCTCGATGTAGAAGAACGATTGGCAGAAAGGCACATATTAGCATAACATGAACGGAAACTGGAACGGCTCGACCAAGGAGTTGCAGTTTATCTTAACGGCTATGACCCACTAGCTTAGGATAATGCATTTGGGTTTTCTGATGGATAGTTACATCAACGCAACACGTTGATAAAAGATTAGATCTCAAGTTGTAATAGTTTGGTGGTTGATTAAATAAAATAAATCAAAAAGTAAACACAAAGTATGTAATATATTCCATATATATTACATATGAAAAATACACGAGTATATAATTCATACCGTAAATTATATAACAAAGAAAACCAATCAAATAAGTAATCGAGGTATATAATACCTTGCAAGTATTATATAAGAAATGTGAGAAAAAGAATTGAAACAAAATATTTCGACACCAATTTAATTAATAAAAAATCCTTGCATAAAAGTAGACACACGTCTTAAACTTATGAATTAAGTAAACGATGTTTGTAAAGCTTTTACAAAAGTTATGATTTTACCTTCTAGTCGGGAATTTATAAAATAATATTTTAAAAATTAATCTTTCGTCTTATTGACGGGTCGTAGCTAAAATAGTTGTCCCGTTTGTAAAAGTATAGTTTTCGTTTATCTACCGGGTTATTGTATAATTACAATTTAATAATTCTTAAGACTTATATAACATTGTCCTTTTATCGGGTCTTTAAGGTAATAGAAATTATAGTGTAAATTATTAAGTAAAGAAACTTATAGAAATTTCGGCATGACTTTTTCGTTTATAAGACGTTTCCCATTTTTACAAAATCCAATGTTTTTCCCTTTTCAATCAATCCGTATTGCAAAATACCCCCTCGTTTCAATATATATCTAAACTAAATCAACAAATGACAAAGTAAGTAAAACTAAACACGCCCTTAAGATTATAAAACAAAAAAACGAAAATAATATATAACACATTTATTTAACCATTAACCACCATTTAATCCGGTTTTTATATTTTACCAAAACTTGCAATATATTTATTAGGTGATTTTTATTAATCAAACACGCCTTAAAGGCTGTTTCGCATCAAACCAAACACACCCTTACGGTTTCCTTCTCACCCAAACACACCCTTACGGTGTTTCTTGCTCAACCAAACGCACCCTTATCGTGTTTCTGTTAAACCAAACGCATCCTTATTGCGTTTCTGTTAAACCAAACGCACCCTTTGGGTTCTATAACCAAACGGACCCTTTGGTGTGATACGAACAACCAAACACACCATTGTGGGCTGAGAGCAAAACCAAACGCCCTCTTGGGCTGTTAAACGCGAAACAAACACACCCTTGGTGCTATTATTAAACCAAACGCATCCCTATGTGCAAAACCCAGATCCAAACGCACCCTATGGTGGTGCTAAACCCAGATCCAAACGCACCCTACTGATAAGAAACCAACGCACCCTTTTGGTGGCTGACAGAAAAACGAACGCACCCTTTTGGTGCTGATTTACAAACCCAACGCACCATAGTGGTTTTTATCAAAACCAAACGCACCCTATGGTGGTGAACCCAGATCCAAACGCACCCTACTTGCGGTTAATGACAGAACCAAACGCACCCTTGTGGTGTCGACTAGAAACCCAACGCACCCTTTTTTGTGTTCACACAGCCAACCAAAACGCACCCTATGTGGTGGTGGCTGTGGTGATGGTGGTGGGATGACGAGGGTGGTGGTGCGTGGCATCGGTGGAGGTGGTGATGGTGGTGTTGTGGCGTCGGTGGGGTGGAGGTGGTGAGGATGTTGGTGTCGGTGGATCTGTGATGGGGGTGTGGCATGGGATGGCGCGAAGGTGGTGTTGGCTGTGGCGGTGGCAGGGGCGGTGGGTGGCCGAAATCCGGCCGGAGATGGCCGGAAATGGAGAGGAGATGGAGTGGAGGCTAGTTATAAATGAGTTAACCCTAATGTTTTTATTTATATAGATGAAAGTTATAAAAAAATGTAAGTTATATAATACTTGAGGGGTGATGCTGAAAATACTACCACAAGGACCAAAAGTGTAATTTTTGTAGAATAATGGTTCGGGACTCGTTTAGGATAGTTAACGATTTATTCAAAACACGAAAATTACGCCGTTGCGTTCCAAATAATTTCTCCCACGAAAACGAGTATTCACTCGACTATTATTTCATAAATGTTTTATACACTCATTTAAAATGTTTATTATTTATTTGGTAGTCATTGGGTGTCTTGGGTAAGCTTGTCCATAAAAATACAACTTTGACTCGAACATTTGCGTTTTTATCAAACGTTTCGGAACAATATGATAAATAATTTATTAAATATTTTTATTTAATAAAAAGTGATAATTCAATATAATTTAATTATTTTTGTGTCGGTACGCGTTGTTCTCGTTTCTAAAATTTTGTGAGGGTATTTCGGTCATTTTCTGCTTGTTTTCGGGTCTCGGGCAAAACTAAAAAGTTGTCCGAAGCTCCAGTTGGCTGAGTACACTGTCTCAGCAACTGGAGCATTTCTTGGCCTTTTTGGCTGAGTACACTATCTCGCCATATGCCCTTCTCCTTGACAGTTGTAACACTTCACAACTCTTGGTTGACCAGCTGCATAATTTCCCTTTGAAGTAGTAGCAATTCCTTTGTTTCCAGTACTAGCATAACTCTGAGTTTGTCTTCCTTAAACTTGTTGAACTGTGACTCTACCATCTTGAATGGTTGCTTGATTTCTAGGATTGGACGATGTTCTGAGTTGATTGTTTGATGGTGGAAACCTTGATGCTACAGCAGAGAGAAATTCCATTGCTTTGTTAGTGCATTCAATCAGATCTTCTCCTTACTAAAACATAGGAACAACGAGACTGGAGTCCAATTAGGGAAATTCAGCTTGAGATTGTTGTGTCACTAATGAAGATATGAATGGTTGAGGGGAAACTAAATGTTGTTAGGGGTGAGCACGGTCCAAGCACCGGACCGGACCGGACCGAAGACCGAAATGATCCAAAACACCAGACCGAGGACTGGACCAAAATGGTCCGGTCCGGTCCGGGTCGGTCTGGTCTTCGGTCCGGTCCGGTCCTACAAGGCATAATCTCTGGGTTTTTTGTAATACCGGACCGGACCGAAGACCGAATGTAATGAAAAGCATGGATCGAGGACCGGACCAAAATACGTTCGGTCCGGTCCGGTCTGGTTTTCTGGTCCGGTCCGGTCGACGGTCCATTTTGCTCACCCCTAAATGTTGTTGTTGATTGACTGGAGTGTGATGGTGTTGATGATGAATGGGTGCTGCATAAACTGGTGTGAATTATTGAGGAGGTGGATACATTAAAGAACCTGGATGTTGTGGTGACTAAGATGGATTGTATAGAGTTGGAGAGTTGGCTACCAATGCAAGAGGATCCGGATATCTTTCACGCGTGATACGAACTTCATTAGCATGTCGTTCATGTTGACTAAGGTATGCATACAACTGATCATAGTTGGTGGTATACAAACTTTTAGCTAACTTTACATCAGTGACAAACTTGCTCCATTTTGATGGAAGAGCATTCAGAAACTTGGTATTGACTTGGACTTGTTGCATTGTCATCCCAATAGTATGCATGTCATTGATCAGCTGAGAGGATCTCCAGTAGTACTCATACAATGTTTCACCCTGAGCATAAGCAAACTTATCAAATAAGTTGTACAATCTGCACTCACGTTCTTGGTATGATAATTCAGTGCCTTTCATTAGTAGCTTGACTCTATCCCAAATGTCCTTTGCAACCTCTTGATGGTTAACAAGTGCATACACATCGGGTGAAAAACCGTGAAGAATGATATTGGTTGCTTGAACATCACAATCATCTTGAAGTTGTTGTGCTTCAGTGAGTTCGGAGTATTTCATAGGTCTAATCTGCCCATTTTCTTCAACAGTTGGGTAAACCAATGGACCATTATCAATAAAATCAAGCATCATCCTACCATGTTTTTTCCCTTTGATGAATAGACGTATACGACTTGCCCATGAATCATACATTGATTTTTCAAGCATTGGAGGACGGTTCTCAGCTCCAACAACAATGATGTGTTCTGCTAATGTAGTCATATTGTTTGAATTGAAAAGTTAAAGAGTGATCGAACAGTGATAAAGGAGGATTGTGTTAAGAGTTGTTGTTGTTGGTGATTAAGTTTGATATTCCATGGGATTTTACAAATCTTCACTAAAACCGAGAAATCCAATTATTTCACGGGATTTTACAAAGTAAGACAAACCGTAGAAAATAAAATCTTTTTGTGATGTATGTAATGTTTCGCTTGGAATATGACGATGTAATGTTTCGCTTGAAATATAAAAATTGGACAGAGTTTCGTCTTACACAACTACGTATTTCGCTTGAACTAACAACCTGTAATAAATCTCTTGCTAACTTATTTCACTTACTAACGTATTTCGCTTAAACATATTTCGCTTGACCTAATAAAAATTAAGCAGAGTTTCGTTTCCTAGAAATGAAATAAATCGCTTGAGGTCAACCTGTCATATTTCGCTAACATACATAGTTCGCTTGCATACATATTTCGCTAGCTTCAAAACGTATTTCGCTTGCTTCAAACAAAATGTATTTTTTCACACAAAAATCACCAAAAACACACCCTTTTGACGTTTTACCTTGATTTTTCTTGCACAACTAGTTATCTTAGGCGTAGATCTTGCTTAAAAACACAAACTTTAAGACTTTTAAACACAAAAATCCGGGTTTGATTTTTGAAGCGCACGAAACTAAAAATAACCAAAACTAACGATCTAAACAAGATATAAACGCATACAAGCTCACGATATCACCCCATGGCGACTGATACCAATTGTAGATGTATCAAATCACTTAACAAATGAACAAAAAAGAAAGCTTAGAGAGAGAAAATGGGTTGTAGCACTTAGAGAGAGAAAAGAAAGGAAAATGTATTATGTGTGAACCAAAATGAACAACCCAACCCTCTCCAAGTTGTGGAGAGGGGTATTTATACCATGGCATAGCCGGTCAACCATAAGGTTGTCTTATGTTGACCCGGTTAGCTTGGTAAGTTTCCAAATATTGTTGCTACGAGTTATACTATTACATATTGGTAGTGACCGAGTCTTTTCTTGATTTCTGACAATCTCCCCTTAAGGGAGGTCACTCCAATTTACAAAAACTTAAGCTCTACATTCTATGAATGTCTTCAATCTTTGCTCGTAGTCTTCTTTTCATAATCTTTATCTTGTGAATCTTGATGTAGTAATCTTTAGACTTTTAGGCTTTAGCTTGTATCTTTATCTTGACTTGTATGTGATCTTGAGCTTCTTGAGATCATCAACCAAGCATAATCTCTTTTCTCCATCTTGTAATCTTTGCCTTCTTGTGATATTGTGACTTTTGGACCGACATGCTCATACTAAGCGATTAGTGTGATGATAAAATAAAGCATGAGGTTAACTAATAATAAGGAGAATGTTGTGGAATTCCCAGCTCCAGAAGCCATGGCTTTTGTCGGATTTAATAGTTTTGATCATCTTGCTGCAGATGATGAAAAATATATAAGGGTGACTGATAATTGTTGTTAAAAGGATGATATTTTAAAATAGTTTAATGCTCGTGGTAGCTTAAATCCAAAGAAACATCTACAATCTCTCGTCCCTTGCCTCCGCTTAGGAAAATCTGTTCTGGTCGATAATCTGATACAGCATTTCAGACTAATTGAATACGACGTTTCTAACTTTCTTAACCAATACAGCATATTCTGTTCAACAGATCTATACGGCGTATTCAAGTTCATTGAATACGGTGTATCGATCATTTGATATAAAAGCAGGAACAAAAATTTTCATATTCGAACTTAGAGCTTAAAATTCTATATATGCCTTTTTCCAAACTGGTTCTAATGATGATTTTTTGGTTATTTTCAGTAGCAATGATTAAAGGTAATTAAGGAAGAGTTTGAGAAACTTGGATTGTTCGAGATCAATGAAGATTTGTTCACTTACGATACACAGCTGGGGATGATCTTCAACGAATTTAACAGATTAAGCAGAATTAATGACGACTTGTTTACTTATGAAATTAAAGTTCCTAAACCTACCCCATGTGTCTAACAAACCAGTGATCCAACAAACTATGATCTAGGGGAATATAAATGGAAAATGAGTTATGAAGAGTGCTAAAATATTTATGCTGAAGCAGTGATCTTGATTAACAAAAGATTGGTAAGGATTTTTGATGTAACCGTGGAGCAATGGTTATACCTCAAGTATAGGAATCATAAGAAAATGGATAAAAATATCAAGAAAGGGGTGATTGGTACATGGTTAATCAGAAGTTATAAGCGGCAATTTGAAGAATACTTGGAGATTAAGAGACAAAGAGAAACATACGCACGAGAAGTAGATATGGAATACAATCTATCAAACTTGGTTTTTGCTGAATGGCTCGCCTCAAAATTTTACAACCATTTGGAGATGGATTGGTACACCAAGAACGCATTATGGGTTTACTGGATGAGAGGAGACGATGAGGTAGTAATAAGCAACGAGGAGGTTTCGGATCTTAATAACAAAAATAATCATGAAGAGCACGAAATCGTTGAAATCTTCAGGATCGAAACCAACTTGTTTGACTTCGAGACACCTACGTGCAAGGCCTTAAAGGAATTTAAATATCTCTTCCAAATCGATCTGGATGTCCTAACTAAAGATATTGTTAGATTTAAGACTTACAAAGAATATAAGGAAGATTGGATATATGAATGGAAAGAAGACGTGCCATGGGTACATGAAAAACCATGGATGGATGATGGAGTATGGGAAGAACTAGCTCCAGTTAAACACTATTGTGAACCATTTTTATTTAAGAGTGGACATTCAGAATGGCCGACTTGTAGCTGGAAAGATGACGGATATTGTAATGGTGGGAACTTGCCTGAAGCATATAGAGTTGGTAACACACTCTGTTATCAAGATTTAGAATGGTATGAGGCTTTAATGGATGGCAAACTTAAAGACAAAGCTTTAAAAAATAAAGCTATTGTGGAAGGAATGATTGACGAAGATAAAGAATTGTATAACGAAGCTTAGAGAAAATGGGACGATTATGAGAATACGATCCAAAATCATGAAGAGAGAGATTATGTGGAAAAAAATGAAGAAATATCAAAACCTAATGATGATCATATCATTGAAAGATGTGAATTATTTGATGATACTGCTCAAGAACCGTCGATTTGCAAGATTAGAAGGTTTGAGATGATCAAGTATTCGTTTGGACAAAAAGAAGAGTATGTTGCTATAAAGGAATACGAATACGATGATTCAACAAGAACCAATGAAGATGTATGTCATGCTTACCAGGAGATCTTTCGCAACATGGACGAAGGATGGTTGGTGACAAGGGCGGAGTAATGGAAGCTGAAGAAAAGTCTAACTTAAAGACTTAGCTGAAAAGAAAAGTGCTTCCCGGGAGACAACCCAGACAGTTTTTAATTTATTTTTATCGATTTTGTCTTCCCAGACATCAATACGGCGTATCCGCTCCATACCATATGGCGTATTGAATGTCTGGACGTTATCAGTCCTTTATTTTTCTGTATTTTAAAACATTATTGTCAGATTTGGTATACGGCACATTCATGCACATGATACGACGTATCTGGAAAATCTGACTCGTATAGATACTTTTTATAGGTTTCTCCATACGTCATATCCAGGTTTTTGGATACGACGTATTGGTTTCCTATACAGTTTTTGTTTTTATTTTTATTAACCGTAGGATACCCGAGATAGGATTGCATGTTTTTTTTATATTTTGCACATGACCTCGCTGGAAAGAAATCGACAATGTTGGTGGAGAATCTATAGTCTGGAATCCTACGTGTGTTGTAGTCATGCTGGGATTTAGACGCATTCACAACACACATTCTTGCTCATAAACTTAACTTGGAGAATCATACCAGGCAAAAATCAAGGGAGTTTCTCTTTCTAATTCTTTTATTTCCCGTTTTAATGTTATTTTTATACAACGAGGACATTGTATAATTTAAATGGGGGGATGAGAATTAGAATGTTACTTGTTCTATTTTTCACATTATTATGCTTAAATTATGCTTAAATTTAAAAAAAAATCAAGCATACATTTATGAAATTACTAGTTACATAACCTGCACACATAATCCTATTAGATATTGTAAGAATTCAACCTTATCCGTTTCCAAATATTTACCCAAATTCCACAAAAATATGAGTGCGCCGGTGATGTTGTAGGCTTTAGAACTTGGCTTGGTATATCTATTCGAGACCACAATAATGAGTACTATGGATTTAGATAGAGTAACTTGTTTAAATTGGTAAATTTCTAAGATTACACCCAAAAAGCTTATATATGTTGTATTATTAACAAACTACATTGGTTAGTTAACCCCCGTATAAACCCTTTGTCTACTCTCATTTTAAGAGTAAGATACCCCTAGAAAAACCAGTAGAGCCAATCCTTTAGGATAACACCAACTATTTGTTTCGTTACACATTTACACCTTAGCCTACCCTGTTAGATTAAGTCCATTTATCAGTTGCTAGTTGCTTTTGTGTAAAGTATGTTGTTAGCCCTAAAATATGGTGACTAATCCAGAATTACATTTATCATTTATAGTCGTGTCGGGTTAGTTTAGCTAGTCAAGCCCGGGACTATAAACACCCCCTCCATACTTCCATGGAGGGGTAGAAGTTCACATTTGTAAAGTATGAGTGTGTGTGTTTTTCTCTTTTCTCTCAACAACACACACAACTTCCCATCTTATCACTTTTTCTCTCTAATATTATGGCTACACATCTTTTCCATTTTACCATACCTTCGGATCCGTTATTATAAGGGTGAATCTAATGTTAACAATTGGCACTAGAGCATAGGGGGAATTCGTGTTGGTAAGCCACCGATTTTTCGTGTTTAGATCGTGATTTTCTAGTTACTTTTTGTTCTTGGTTCAAAAAGTCAAACCTAGATTTTTGTGCTTAGATGTGTTTATGTTTATGTTTTTAAGCAAGATCTAGGCATAAGGTAACTAGTTGTGCAAGAAAAATCAAGGTACAAGGTCAAAAAGGGTGTGTTTTAGGTGATTTTGTTAGAAAAATACATGTTCTACTCGAAGTTGACTTTCTATTTGAATGAAGCGGAATATGTATGTTTGAATGAAGCGAAATATGTTTTGAATGAAGCGAAACATGTTTCAAGCAAAATATGACAGGTTGTTTCAAGCGAAATATGAAATTTCAAGCGAAATATGTAATTTCAAGCGAAATATGCAATCCTGAGCGAAATATGCAACACCAAGCGAAATATGTCAAACTGTCAAGCGAAATATGCAACATTCAAGCGAAACATGCATTAGTCAAGCGAAATATGTATGCTGTCAAGCGAAATATGCATGCATTCAAGCGAAATATGTAAATTCCAAGCGAAATATGTCACTGCCAAGCGAAATGTGACATTTTCAAGCGAAATGTGAAATTTATCAAGCGAAAAATGCAATTTTTTCAATTTATCCAATTTTGGTGATTCACTTTCGATACAAACATCAACCATAACAACCCACCACACACAAACAACAACACTTAATCCCAAAACGATCCTGAAAAGATTCACTTAAATGACAAAAAGGCTAGAGATTCGGATTACGATGACAAGTGATCACGGAGTTGATTTGGTATCCTTATTTGAGATTGAAGTTGAGTTTCACGAAGGCGTCTACTTATTTCATCATCGAGACTTCCTTCTATTTGCTACCCCTTTTCTTTAAACCCAATCTATCGATTGATGACTTGCTTGAACGTATACAGCTTATGATTAGGACTTGAATTATCTAGTTACCAGAAGTCAGGGGTGGTTGGTTGCAGACCTGGTTAACTATCACTTAAAGGAGTTACATTGTAGTACTCAGTGTCACACGCAGAAGACGATGTGGATAATTTCAAGAGGTGTTGTACTTCTTATACTTTTCTGGTTGGGTATAGAGTACTTATAGATTTAATCTTGCACCGTTCTTCAATCAACAACAGTGCAAGCTTAAGTAACAAATTTGGGGGATTTTACTTCATTTTCAAGTTTGGTATATCGGGTTTACTTCACCAAGTGATCACAACAATAGCCGACAGAATACGAGGTTGGTAAGTTAGCCAGAGAGTTTAAAGGTTGAGATGTAATCAGCAATTCTCACGGGATTCCAAGACAATGGTACTTCACAGTCTAAGTACAATTTTCAAAGTTCTTCAACAACATTCATATACAAGACCTTGATTATACCAAGTTTTCTTGATTCTTGCTTCATCTCCTCTACGGTTTCTGAAGACAAGAGGGTAATGCTTTGTTTGGATTTCAAGATTTGTGCTTAAGACAAGAACTTCTCGAGTACATGGACGTACACGACAATGATGCTTCCGAGAGTTCGCAACCATCATGGGGGAAAATGTGTACATCCGGGACTTAGTTGACTTTGATGTTACCATGTCAACTTCCAGTTTCATTAGAATGGTTTGTGAGTATTCTGCAAACGTGAATAGAATAGTTGCTGATTCTCGAATTCACCCCGAAACATTATATTCCCATGCCCTAATGACAAGAAGCAGTGGTCGTTGGTGTGGTTTGACTTCTACAAAATTCCGTTGTGCACTTTGATGACAAGTAGAAGATTGTTCAAGCTACATCAATGTTTCAGAATCTGCTTAAGATAGGGATGTTGGTTTGGGGGGAAGCTGATTCAGAAACTTCGACAAAAAGGAGTCTATGAAGAAAGCTTTTTAAGACATGTTGTATGGATTGGGGGGAAGTTAATCCAACTCATGCATACTACAATGGTTCCTGTATATGTAAAGACACAGAAGATCCAAGCTGGAGTACAAGTTTCAAGACAAGGAGTACTCAGAAGACATCTTCAGCTCTGGAAGTGCTTTGGAAGACTTTATTTATGTTGTATTTGTACCTGATAGGAACATTGTAAGTAATTCCGTATGTCCACATATTGGGGGAAGATTGTTAGCCCTAAAATATGGTGACTAATCCGGAATTACATTTATCATTTATAGTCGTGTCGGGTTAGTTTAGCTAGTCAAGCCTGGGACTATAAATACCCCCTCCATACTTCCATGGAGGGGTAGAAGTTCACATTTGTAAAGTGTGAGTGTGTGTGTTTTTCTCTTTTCTCTCAACAACACACATAACTTCCCATCTTATCTCTTTTTCTCTCTAATAATATGGCTACACATCTTTTCCATTTTACCATACCTCCGGATCCGTTGTTATAAGGGTGAATCTAATGTTAACATATGTATTTCATGTGTATTGTGTCATTTTCTATCTTTGGTATGGTTGGGAAAATTACACATTGCAGTGGGAATGTAAAAAGTAGTCAAACTCATGTATTTTTACTACCATCACAATTATTGGTACTTTCGAAGAACGAAGAATTATGGAAGAAATTATCCAGAGCTATTATAATCGTGAAGATGGTGAAATTACACCGAGATTCATAGTGTATTGTTTAAAAAAATAAAAAATTAGAAAATTGGTTCGTCAATAATATATTATATATATATATATATATATATATATATATATTATATATATATTTATCATTTAATTAATATAAGCAAACACTCAACCAATTACCTTTAGCCAAGGATTGGTTAAGAGTTCACAAAAATAAAATATATATGTAACCGGAAGTATGAGTTCCCGGGTCGTTATGTCCCCAACGAGGCGTGAATTGACAATCGCGTTACGGTTTGAGAATCGGGTGCTTGAATGGGACAAAGATTTAATTGGTTTTTCTACTTCTACGAGAAATTTGTAAAAAAAATGACTACGGAAAGCTTAAAACTACGGGAAAATCATAAATAGGCAATAGGAAAACTTAAAAACTACGGGAAAAACAAGCAAAGGCTCGGAATTAAAACCTAAAACTACGGGAGAACATAAAAAGGCATTAGATAACCTAAAAATCTACGGGAAACATGAATAAGGCATAAAAGGAAGTCCTAAGTCTACGGGATCAGAAAAATAAAGGCAACTAAACCTAAAACGCAAAAACAAGGACGGGATTCTAATCCCGTTCTTTAAAAAACAAAATATTGCAAAAATAACCCTACGGATGCAAATCTATTTTTCCTAGGTCCTACGTGATAAGAGAAAATTTTTAAAAAAAGAATTATATTTTTTTGACTTTTATTTTATTTAATATGATTTAATTACAGTTTTAATAAAAATTAATTAATAAAAATAGTAAACAAATTATTAAAAATCTGAAAAAATACAGAAAAGTAGCTTGCAAAGAGCTTAATCTATGAAAAATAAAATCTGGAAACGATGGCTTATAAATAAGCCAGAAATAAGCCAAAAGTGGCTTATAGGCTAAATGGACTAAAGTTGATATAAAAGAACAATGGATGCAACCCTTGGCAGAAAAGACCCAAGGGCGCAGTTGGACGAGTGTGTTATGTTAAGGTGCTTATAGACTAAGGGGGAGGTCATGGGTTCGAGCCCCATGCCTTCCCTTTTTGTTAAACATTTTTTTTATTTTCTTTTTGCAAAAAAATGTAAAATAAGGAAAAATAAACAACTTTAAAAAAAACACTTTTTTTACAAACTCAAAAATAAGCTGGTTAAATTGCAAAATAAGCTGACAGTTTCACCATTTTTTAACTAAGTGCTTAAAGGGCAAACTGTTAAGGCTTTTTAGGAGCAAAATAAGCTAGGAAACTAAAAAATAAGCAAAGGATCCTAAGGGCCTACACCTATTAAGCAAAATAGTATAAAAATAAACTACTAAAAACAGATAAATAAGCTAGAAAACCTAAATAAGCTATAAGCCAAAACTGTGTTCAAAACAGTCCTAAGGGCTCTTTTATGCTTAAAAATAAGCACTCTAAAGGGACACTAGGGGCTTAAGGCTTATAGGACTTATACATGGGCTTATTGGCTTTCTAGAAAGGCCAAAAAAACTAAGGTTGCAGATCAAATAAGCCAAGAAAAGAGGGCTGAAAAGATGGGTGCTAACACCAGGGGAGCCTGTGACAGTTTTAAAGGGGCTAAAAGGAGGCTTATAAATAAGCCATCATATAAGCTCAAAAAGGAAAATAGAGTTAAAACAGATTTAGAGTGGCTCTAAGAGAGCTTATTTTCAAAAATTCAGAAGCCAAAAATGATTTAAACAAACTTAATTTTGAAGATGAAAATGTGCTTTTGAAACTGAAAAAAAAGAAAATTTTACCTTGACTAAAATTGCACAAGAACATAAGTAACTAAAGACACTTAAGTTACTCAATCACTACTGCATTTGGACATAAAGGAGCACAAACAAAAGCCTAAAAACCAGTTTTTGAGCCAAGATCAAATGAAAGGAGTAAAAAGGATTTTCAAACCAACAGACCCTAAGGATTTGTAGTCAAACACTTAAAACCTGATTTTAGGCTTTAAGCACTTATCTAAACAGGTTAAATTAACATAATAGACAGAATTAAAATTGGCATAATGGCTCAAAATGGTTTTATACCATTTTGACCCATTTTGAAACCTTGTCCCAAACACCCCTTTAACATCATTTTGACCATTTTAAAACTGAGTTAAGCTATTTTAAGTCAAAACCAGATTATGCACAAGAACAATAAGCATCAATAAGACAAAATTAACAAACAATAACACTGATATAAGCAAAGATTATAGGAAGCTGTTATAAAGAAAATGGTCAATTTCATAAAAACCTTAAAACTTCAATTTTATTAAAATGATTACAAAATGCTTAAATGTGAAAGACAGAATTTAAAGACATAATTTAAGACATAAATTAAAACTAAACTAGACTAAAAAAAACTACTCCTCCTCTGTTTCTTCCTTCTTTTTATAGCCCTCCAAGGTCATTGCTTTGTGCTTCTTTGTGTTACTTTGGTGAGAGGAAAACCAAGAAGTGATCCCAGCCATTAAACCAACTTGTGCTTCCCAAAACTTTTGATCCGAGCCCTTCATTTGTGTTATGGTACCCACGGATTACCAAGGTGAGGGAGATGGGAAGATCCCTTGTGTAAATGGTGTGCAGGGTAAAAGAGATGGAAGATGACCCGTGAATTTTAATGGGGTTTTGAGCTTGGGCGGGAAAAACATTTTTATCAGGGTTAGGGATAAAGGGAACAAGTTTGGGGAATTGGCACATATGGCCCCTCAACGTTATTAGAGTAGTTTCAAGAATCGTCTTTGACCTCTGCCCCCTTTAATCCTTGAGGTTAAATATGTGTAGCACCGTTAGTCCTTGTGTTTAACAGATATGGGATGGGCCGGTTATGTATTTGGGCCGGTTGGTTTTATT